>VZTX01026159.1:0-30080 GCA_013400915.1 Pardalotus punctatus | reverse complement strand
GGATTTCCATGGGCCATTGCTCGTGATTTCCAGGTCCCTGTGAATGGCATCCATCCTTCAGGAGTGTCAACCAACCCACTCAGCTTGGTGTCATCTACAGACTTGCTGAGGGTGGCATTTGATCTTTGTCTCTGTCACCGCTTGCCACTGATGTCCATTGGGACTCTGAGCCTTTGACCACTACCCTCTAGATGTGACTGTCCAACCAGTTCCTCGTTCACTACACAGTCCAGCATGCCTGGTGCTGTGTAGGCCATACCTTTGTCAAAAAAACTCAGTATTTTGGTGGTGACACCAGCCATGGAGGCATGTGTTAATAGACTGGGCCCATCTGTTTCTTCCAGTATTGTTGTCTGTAACTGGATGGATAGAAGAGAAGATAACCTGTGTTCCAGAATCCCTTGCTAATGGTTCCAAGGTTCTGAAGTCACTTTTGATCATCTTTGGACTACACTTGTGGCTTCATCTCCTCCTATGCAGGAGACCAGTAATGGGTAATAGTCTAAGGGCTGTACCAGGCTGGAAGGTTTCCTGATTTCAGGTCCTTAACCTGGGCCCCAGGAATGCATCAGACTTCCCTTAGAAAAAGGGTCTGTCTGGCATTTGGATAAAGGGTCCAAACCTTCTGTTCCACTTAGAAGAGAATCACCTACAGCTACAACCCATCTTTTCTTCCTTGTGCAGCTGGTCTTGATATGAGGTGTAGGCCTTTCTGGCCTTGACTGACCTTGGCAACACATCTGGTGTTGCTCTAGGGTCTGTTGTACCAGGTGCCAAATACACATTTCTCTTCTCTGTTCTCTTCTAGGTTTCACTATTGGCCGTGTCTTGCACACCTTAGAAGTTCTGGACAGTCACAGCTTTGAAAGATCTGACTTCAGCAACTCTTTGGATTCCTTGTATAACAGGATATTTGGGCTGGGTCCAACCAAAGACAGTCATGAGGTGCTCTGGGACTTTGCTGCTGGGCCCTGGTCTTGGATGTGGCTGTGTTCTTGTTTATATCCCAGTGTTACTGTCCTGTGTCTGCAGAGAGCTGACTAGGTAGTGGCCTTTGGCCAAGAGACATGATCTCCATTGAAAAGGATTTCATGCAGCCTTGTTAGGGGGATACTAAAGTGAAAAGGGGGGTTCTAGAATCAGACAGTCTAACAAATACTTGTAAGCTTGAGAGAATTGACTGATGAAAGACGGTCTGGATACCAGATTGGTGCTAAGGACTTGTTAAATCAATACTAGCATGGTCACGTTCTGGGCTGGCTGCTGATTCCTGGGAGCTCACAGTTCAGGTTCCCTCTTAGTCTGGGAGGTGATGTATTTATGATGTGTAGGACCATTGTGCATCCAGTAGTGCATTGGTTCCTGGAAGTGAGCTGCAGGACTGGCTGTTTTTATACTTTGGATGAGGGTGTTGAGAAGTTGTGTTTTACTTGGTGCTATGGTGGGCACTCTAGAGATGTGCTGCTGGAAGAGAGATGATTTTCTGAAGCAGAGTCAATCTGGAGATTTGTCAGGGGATGTGCGCCTCATGTTGCAAAAATGGAGTCAAAGCAGGAGGGCTCTAGCTTGACATCTGTCCTCCCTGTTAGGAGGAGGGGATCATAGCAGTCTTCAGGCTGTGCTCTACTAGAATTAGACTCACTGTTATATCTGCTCCCATCTTCTGTTGGCTCGGATTCTCACTGGTGCTTCCATCTCCCCAGATCTCCCCAGATGATGATGCAGTGGTGGCCTTGCTGTGTGAGTGGGCTGTCAGCTACAAACGCTCTGGGCGCCACAGGGCCATGGTTGTGGCCAAGCTCCTGGAGAAGCGTCAAGCAGAGATCGAGGCTGAGGTAGGTCCTTGTTGGAAAGCTGGAAGCAGTAAAGGAGAGCAGAGGTTACCTAACTCCGATTACACGGACTGGCAAAGGCTGATCAGCACAGTGCCTCTTGTCACTGGTGCTGCTAATTATGGCATTTGCTCCATCTGACCCAGTGTAAGTCATAGATGAGCCTGTGGGATGGTGCATATCCCATTTCTTGGATACATTTGAGGACAGCTGATTGCAGTGCGGAAGCGCTGACATACTTGGAGACTGTGAAATAGCTTACAGAAACCTGTGTGGTGGCTTGCCTACAAGAGCAAGATAGAAAAATTTTCTTGAACACTTCTTTTTTTGAGATTTATATAGGATAGGAAGTTTCTCCTCCGTGTCAGCAGGCAGTACTTTTTTCTGTTTCTGCAGAGATGTGGAGACTCTGAAGTTGTGGATGAGAAGGGCTCCATCTCCTCAGGCTCCCTCTCAGCAGCCAGCGCTCCTGTCTTTCAGGATGTCCTTATGCAGTTCCTTGACACTCAAGCTCCTATGCTAAGTATGTAAATAAGAACTTGTGGTCTCCCAGCTTCTAGCTTTCCCTCTCTTGCAAACTTCGAATTTGTGTGCAATTCTCTTGTGTATAGGTATTGGATATATGTAAATTCTCTCTCTTGCTTCCTTGCAATCCAGAACTTACCTTGGAGAGGGAGGAAAAGCAACTTGCAGGGCCAGATGACAAATAATGCAGAAGCACTTCTATTAACAGAGCATTGACCAAGGATAAATGAGTTTAGCTTAAGCAGGAATTATTTCAGTCTGAAAACTAGTGGGAGGTTTTTAACCTAGTGACAGAGCTCTAGCTCTCAATGAAGGTTCTGCAGACAGGTTAAGGGGTATAGGGTAACGGGTCTGAATGATGCAGGCAACTGTTTGTACATCCAGGAATAGCACTTCCAGGCTCAAGTCCTGTGCCTCTGAGCTATGACACTGGAGAGCTTTTGACTTACTTAATTGCTAATTTTTGAAACTGGGCTTTCTGCTTTTAGTCCCTGCTGTAATCTCAGAACTGTGTATCAGTCACTGTGTTGAGATCTCAGGAAGCACTTTCCTTGCCCTAAGTTAGGTGGCTGGTGTTGCTTTATAGTGGTACAGAACTACTCAGAGAGCCCTGACAGTCTGTGTTGTCCTTTCAGCTGATCCTGGGAAGGAAAATGAGAAGGTGGAGTTCTTTAACCTGGTGCTGCTGTTCTGTGAGCTAATCCGACATGATGTCTTCTCTCACAACATCTATATGTGCACGCTCATCTCCCGGGGTGATCTTGCCATGGATTCTCACGGGCCTCGCCCTCCCTCACCGTTTGATGACCCTGCTGAGGAGCATGACAGGAAGGAGACGGAGGGAAGCAGTGGCATCAAGCTGGAGGTGAGAGCACGAGCACCATGGCCCCTCCTGTACATCTGTGTGTTGTGCTTGCCTTTTTTACCAGCTTTGCAGCCACCTTGCTGTTATCTCCTGGATAACGCAGGATGACTCCTGCTCGTCCTTCCCCCAACCTATTTCCTTAGTATTTTAGTTTAAGGGTTATGTTCTAAGTGACTGGAATGGACCTGCAGATTACAAAAGGGTACATAGAAAAATCTTGCATAGCATGAAACAGAGCAGCATATCATGAGGTGCTGTGTGAGGCCTGACCATGATGTTCGCGGTGTATCAGACTCCAGCTTGCCAAGCACTGTGGGTGTAGTGGCATATTGCTGTCACTGTCCAACATGGACATCAATGCTGTAGTCAACAAATACTCTCTTGTTCCCTGATGTGTCACTGAGGTGTAAAGCTGCTCTGTCTGTTCCCAGGACACAGGTCTTTCAGAGCCCATGGACATTGACCACAACCCCAGCATGCTCTTTGATGACATGGAAAAGCCAGACTTTTCGGTATGTTCCAGCATTTCCTACCTGTTACTCAGTAAGTAGGGTCAGAGTGCTGTAGTGGACCCAGGAGCAACATGTGCCTTGCTTTTGTGTATCTCTGCTGGAAGTGGCTTGGTTGTAAGGCAGTTGACACTGTGAAGGGTCCATATAACCTATTAATGTAGGTGGTGTTCATCAGAGTAGAATGAGTCCCAGTCATTCCTGGGACCTCTCATGCTCTACCCACTGCCAGCCCAGTGTTTGGGCAGGGTAGGAAGTAGGCTGCTTCGAAGTAGCTGGGAAATGAATGATCGTGATGGCCCCAGATTGGGAGTGACCATTTGCAGAGGTTTTCTTGATCCTGGGAGAAAATACTGGTCTGCCTTCATCCTACTGTGTGGCCTTCAGTACTTCTTCAGGTTTATACTTCTTCAGGTTTACACTTCTTCATAATATTTGTGGACGTAGAGTGTGGTAGCAGCACACTTTGAAGAACTTACTAATAAAATTAACTTGTGGTGCTTGAAAAATCACTGAGTACCTACATTTATCCAGCCATTTCTGACCTTTCAAGGTCCATGTCAGGCAAGTGTGATGTAAAGCTACATGCTTTCCCAGAATCCTCACTTTTTCTGTGGAAGGGATTGTTTCCAAAATTCTTAGTCAAGACTTTATTATTCCTGTTGTGTTTAACTCAATATACAATATGGACCAGAAGCAGAAATGGGAATAGTCTCTTAGCACATTGCCTTGGTTGTTGCCCTATGAACTGGATGTTTCTCCAACCCTCCCTTTCCCGGCTCTTTCAGGCCTGAGCAGATGTACTTCTTCAGCATTGTTTACTGTTCACTGAGCACGTTCTCCAACTACATTTTCTTGTTCTTATGTTTCCCCAGATGTTTTCTCCACCAATGCATTGTGAATCTAAAGCCAGCCCTTCCCCTGAAAAGCCAGATCCTGAAAAGGAAGCAAAGACTCTGCTGAAGGATAAGTCTGTGGAAGGAATGCTAGCATCACTGTATGACCAGCCTCGGCACATCCAGTACGCAACACACTTCCCTATTCCTCAGGTACGAGACCTGCTCATAGCTGCTCCCCTGTTGCTGCCTTTTGTACTGGTCATGAGGCTGCTGTGTCTCCTGTTGGGTAAGGAGCTGTCCTGCTTTTCTGGATGGCTCCTTGCTTACTCCCAGAGAAGTTTCTGAGATGAAGCTTTCCTTTTTCTTTCAGAGATCCAGTTGTGAAACAGGATTAAAGCATTCAGCCTTGTAGTTGCTAATCCAGTTGTCTCTTTTGGTTCCCCAGGAGGAGTCATGCAGTCATGAGTGTAACCAAAGGCTGGTAGTTCTTTTTGGGGTTGGAAAACAACGGGACGATGCTCGGCACACAATCAAGAAAATAACCAAAGACATTCTAAAAGTCTTAAACCGAAAGAGTACTGCAGAGACAGGTTAGTAGAGCTTGAGACACTCTTCTCTGAAGTAAGAGCATCTTTCCAGTTGTCTGATTCCCTTGTCTGGAGTCTCACGGTGAAGATTTTGTATAATCTACAATGTCTGGAAAGAGGTACTAGTGAATGAGAGTCTGGAATGGTGCTCTGTTTTCAAACTGACTAACCAGCAAGTAAGACAGTTGGTTTCCTGCTGACAATATCTGTTTAATTGCATTTGTCCTCAGAAGAGAATTGAGTCATACAAGGTTTAGAGTGAGACCCTGGCCAAAACTTTAGCTTTTCAGATTTAATTTTATTTGTTCTTGTATTTAGATCCTTGCACAAGAAGCAAAAAATACTTTGCCAGTGCATATTTGGCAGACTTTGCTAAATGTATCGTGCTGTTACACTTTGGGCACGTGCTAAATGCATAGGATACGAAATTTGGATAGCTGGGTCAAAATCAACAGAAAGCCTCTAATGTCCAACAGCTGAGAATCTGGCTACAATTTTTCTTTGTCTGATGCCTGAAAGGCAACTTGAAATGTGGTAGAAAGATGATTCTTTAAAAGGTGGAGTGCTCTGACAAAGAAACTTTTGTGGCTGAGCATCTCCAGTCCAGAATGCCTGTTCTCATCAGGGAATAGGTATGTCTCTAAATCAAGACACAAGGGTACTCCAAAGAGTACCTTCATTTGGGATAAGCTACATATTAGCCCTACTGTCACTCTTAGGTTAGGGATTCCTTTCTCAACAATTGTTTTTTTTTAAATTCAAGATGGTCCTTATCAACTTAATGTCTAAGAGTCGGGCCTTTTGCCTATGCTGCATGACAGGGGCTGATCTTCCCAAGGGACTGGCAGAAGCTGATGGCTGATGATTAATCCTCTGGTGAGGAAAGTAGCCTAATACTGTTTTCTGACCTTTCCAACTTTGGTAGGTGGAGAAGAAGGCCAGAAGAGGAAAAAGAGCAAGCCAGAAGCATTCCCAACAGCTGAAGATATCTTTGCAAAGTTCCAGCACCTCTCTCACTTTGATCAGCACCAAGTCACATCTCAGGTATGATAATTTCAAGAGTGCTGTCTTTCTTGGGCCCTGACTGTGTCCCTTTGTGTTACTGAGAGCAGCTTCCTGGAGGGGAAAAATGAGATGAGCCTGCTGAGGCACTTCTGGAACCGGAGATAGTACTGTGTGTTGTCTTGTACTTGCAGGTATCTCGTAATGTCTTGGAACAGATCACCAGCTTTGCTTTGGGAATGTCATACCACCTGCCTCTGGTACAGCATGTGCAGTTCATATTTGACTTGATGGAGTATTCACTCAATATCAGTGGTCTTATCGACTTTGCCATCCAGGTAAGGGCTGTGTGCTCAGGTGCTTCCTGGGGAGGGATTCATCCACCTGAAAGGCAGAAGATCTGTGCTGTGATAGTTGGCCTGCTCTGGTCATCATCAGTGGCCCTCTGACCTGTGTCATGGAGGTGGTCAGATTAGATGGTCATTGTGATGCTTCTGGGCTGCAGTTGTTAGGAATAGGTTGTTTGTGGCAGATAATCTTGTGTGTTCTGTTCTGAGGATTATTTTTACAAAGGCTTTGGGCTTGTCTCCAAAGAACTTGCATTTCATCTCCGTCCCTGGTTGCAGCAGGGCCTTGTTCTGAGTGAGAATGGGATTGCCTGTCCTTGGCACCTTGCCCACCTTGCTCCCCTGGAAAATTCCTTGGCACATAGCAGCTCAAGCTGCCTTCTGGATTCTGCTAAAATCCTGTTGCTGTTTCTGCAGCCTGTACCAGGTGGCTCTTGAAGCCTAGCTGATGGAATTGTTGCTGTTAGCCTGGGAAGGATATCAGAGTGAGATTTATGCAGGATAGAACTACCAAACAAGCTGCTTGATACTGCCTGTGGCTATATCCCAATCAGCCTTTGATACCCAAGCCCTAACAACCCCTTGTACTGCCTGAGACATTGTGCCAGCTGTTCTGGGGTACATCCCTATGCAGAAAGTGCCTGGCAGTGCCTTTCCTGGCAGGTCCTATAGGCTGTGGGTTTGGTGTGCCTCCTCCCTTTCTGACCATACCTTACCCCTGTGGCTGTTGAAGGGTTTTTCTGTCATTGGGTGCAGTTGCTGAATGAACTGAGCGTGGTGGAGGCAGAACTGCTGTTGAAATCCTCCGACCTTGTTGGCAGCTATACCACCAGCTTGTGCCTGTGCATCGTGGCTGTGCTGCGGCACTACCACTCCTGCCTTATACTGAACCAGGACCAGATGGCTCAGGTCTTCGAAGGGTAAGGGCATCTTCCCCGCACTGTGTGTAAGAAAGTAGTGTATATTCTGGGGGTTCATAAGGGGCAGGGACATCTGTGTCCTTCCTAAAAGGCAGGTACTTGGTGCCTGAGGGTTCAGCTCACTTTTTTTTGTCTCTCTACAGTCTGTGTGGGGTGGTGAAACATGGCATGAACCGCTCGGATGGCTCCTCAGCAGAGCGCTGTATCCTGGCCTATCTCTATGACCTGTATACCTCCTGCAGTCACCTCAAAAGTAAATTTGGGGAGCTCTTTAGGTGAGTCTGATGCATCTGAGATGCAGTAGGTACTGCCCGCTATAGCACCTTGACTAAAACTTTGCTTTTGATCCTGTTTTTATGTTCCTAATCTCTTTTCTGTCCTGTTTAGTGACTTCTGCTCCAAGGTGAAGAACACAATCTATTGCAATGTTGAGCCATCTGACTCCAATATGCTATGGGAGCCAGAGTTCATGATTGACACTATTGAAAATCCATCTGCACATAACTTTACATACACCAACCTGGGCAAAAGCCTCAATGAAAACCCAGCCAACCGCTACAGCTTCGTCTGTAATGCATTAATGCATGTGTGTGTGGGACACCACGATCCAGACAGGTGAGAGGCAGATCTTTCATGGTTCTACTGAGAAAGTAAATTCTTTAGGTGAGGGTGATAAAATAGCCATATATTGGCTGTCTTGGGGTGTGAAAAAGGAAGAGCCAAGGCTGGGGTCCCTTAGAAAATCGCTGACATGATGGCATGCATGAGTAGCAAAGCTGACCCTCTGCTTTTTTTTCATTATTTATTTAACAGGGTGAACGACATTGCTATCCTGTGTGCTGAGCTAACTGGCTACTGCAAGTCTCTAAGTGCCGAGTGGCTGGGTGTGCTCAAAGCTTTGTGCTGTTCCTCCAATAATGGGACCTGTGGCTTCAATGATCTCCTCTGCAATGTTGATGCAAGTGCAAACATTCAAAAGGGGAAAAGGAATTGAAGCAGGAGTGGAGGGATCCCTTGGGAGAAGGCAAAAGTGAACAAGGGATGGAGGCTTTGTCTTCTGAGGGCAGGGAAAAGGCTTTGAATACCAGGGGCTGCTGTTGGTGTTTGTTGCAGCCTGGGCAGACCATGGACATTGACCAGGGGTTATGGGCCCTTCTGCCCCCCAGCTCCTAGGAATTGCTGACAGAGGGAATGAGGTAGAGGCTGTTTGGATCACTGGCTGATCTCCTCTCTTTCAGGTCAGTGACTTATCTTTCCATGATTCCTTGGCCACCTTTGTTGCCATTCTCATTGCCCGGCAGTGCTTGCTGCTGGAGGACCTGATTCGCTGTGCTGCTATCCCCTCACTCCTCAATGCTGGTAAGTGCATTCCTGCACAAACCTGTCTGAGTCTCAGTTCTGGCCCAAAGGCCTGTGTTTAATGGATCCTTGGTGAACCCCATAGTTGTGAAACATGCCTCCAATACTTCTCTTATACTTAATAACTGAATGGGATGCTTTAGAGAAATTCTGGCCTTTTGATTTCTACCAAAAACTGGTTGTGCTAAGGTTTTTCACTGCCCTGCTCTCTCAAGTTTGTGTGCAAGCCTAAATAAGCATGGAGAGGTGTTACCAGCCTTGCTTTGTGACCAGTGTACTCAGGTCTGAACTCCAGCAAGACATCTCCCACTGACAATACTGTTCAGCTTAGCATTTTGGCTAGAGCAGCCAGCTGACCAACTGGGCCTGCAGCACCTGTGCCACTGCCTTGCTCTGCCACCAGCCTTCCTACCTCTGCTCTGGGAGTTGCATCGTCCAGACCCTTGACAGGGTGAAGTTGGAAAGAAGGAGCAAGCAGAATGCAGTGCATGTCATGGGGGATAATACTGATGGATTTGCTTGCTTGCATGTTAATTGCTGCACATGCTCCATATTTGTAAATACAGTAAGGCTGCTGCAGCTTCTCGGCTGGCTGCTCCAGAGCAGTGCACTGTGAATAGCTTTTGGATTGAGAGTCAGCTGTCCTGGTGCTTAAGAAATCTCAGTTGTCTGTTTTCTTTACATAGCCTGCAGTGAACAGGACTCAGAACCAGGAGCACGTCTGACCTGCCGGATTTTACTCCATCTGTTTAAGACTCCACAGCTGAACCCATGCCAGCAAGATGGCAGTAAGTGAATGAACCTAGAGCCTTTCTTTATAGTGGAAGTACTGAGGCTCTTGCACCCCAAGAAGAGAGATACGAGACCTTATGGTCAGAGATCATAACCTGCTTGCTTTGAATAAAGCAGGCAAAGCCTGATGCACTGCTTTCTTCATAGGACAAAGAACAGTATCCTTCCATTTATGTCACTCCATGGTAGCCAGGCATTGGGGAGAAGGTTCTTGGAGGCAGGAAACCAGCCAGTGGAGGTGGCCTTGCTGTCACTAAGCCATTAGAGTAATGATCACTTCTTCTTTTATGTCTTGAGCTTTGTATAGCCTCTTAACTTGGTGCCAGAAGCTGCTGTTTTACAGCACTCCGTTTTTGTGTGATGATGGAAACATTCCAGGAAGCTCTGTTCTTGGCTTCTCACCAGTATCCTGATAGCTCAGATTTCTAAATCCTGCCTGTATTCTAGGTCTAGGGTACTGTTGGAGCTTGGAGTTCATGACACAGGCTCTGTGCCCCATTTGGATTTCATGGTTCAGTTGTCACAATGTGATTGGCACTATGCTTCTTGAAAATTAATTAAACGGACTCCATGTTACAGTTAGGAAAGGAACTGGCCTCAGGATTCTCTGAGCTGGTTTTTATGGTACTTGCTGGCACATAATTCAGGCAGCTCTGGAGCCCATGCCTTTCTGTCTTGCTGAGTATTGCCTTTCCCCTTTGTCCTCTTTACAGACAAACCCACTGTAGGAATCCGCTCTTCCTGTGACCGTCACTTACTGGCAGCTTCCCAGAATCGTATTGTGGATGGAGCAGTCTTTGCAGTGCTAAAGGCTGTCTTTGTTCTGGGTGTGTACCTGTGTTAGCCTGAACCTTTAAGCATGTTTTTCAGGGGAATGGGAGAAAGGCACTATATTGTGTGTATTGGGTGTACAGAAGGCCAGAGGAGATCTGTTCTGGTGTGAATATGTGGCTTGTCTGTAGCTGTCATGCTTTGAGTCTCTTGGCTGCAGAGAGATCACTGATCTCAGGGAGAGTTTACAAAATCTCAAGATGTTTTTTGAGTCAGGCTTTGTGGTTAGAGTTGTTGATTATGTGACACTTGTGCTTTCCTTTTAGGAGATGCAGAACTGAAAGGCTCTGGCTTTTCCCACCCTGGAGGTGTTGATGATCTCATGGATGACGAGCTGGGCACCAGGAAGGCTGGTGGTCGGGTAGTAACTGTAGAAACAGCTAGCTTGGATATTTATGCCAAGTATGTACTGAGGAGTATATGTCAACAGGTGAGTGTGTCCCATCTCTAGGTTTGTCCTTATCCCTTCTGCAGACAGATATATCCCATATGCCTTTCTTCAGGTTGGGTTTGGCAGGTATTTCTTTGACAGATCAGTGAAGAACCTGCAGTGTTTCTGTCACGTGACAGTACTGAGGATTGGTTACTGTTAGCAAAACACAGAGACAAACAGTGCTCAAGAATTAGGTGTTGCAGTATGCAGGGACTGCATCCCCTTTCCTTTGGCAACAGCACAGGGCTCATGTCCAAGGAGGGGAGTGCTGGGAGTGGTATGCTGAGATGTGTGCTGGAGGCAAAGATCAGCACGAGAAAGGCAGACAGTTTGTTGAAATGATAAATGGTGTCTTTCAGAATGCAGCTTAAGTGTTGCTTGCAGCTAGGCTGTTAATGTATCCCTGGGCTTTGCATTGCCCTGTTAAGTTAATTAAAACAACAACAACAAAAGCCTTTTGCTTAGCCTAATCTGACAGTACCAGTATTTCTATTCCTTTGTGGAAAATTGAGGAGCTGAAACCTGGCTAATATGGTTGCAAAGTGGAATGGATGTTACTATGCTGTATGAAAATGGATGTTGAAGGGTGTCCTTAGCCTTGGTTAAAGTTTATTCACTCAGCAGGAAAGATGTGGTGTTACAATCTGAAACCTGTATTTTATATTACTAATGTGTAAACCCAACATTAGTGCTGTATTGTCCTCGTGTTATTGTTTATTAATTGGCTCACTACATAGCAATGTTACCAGCCTACCAAAAAATAATTGGAACCACCTATTTTTAAGTATAAATTCAACATACTTGATGTTACTGAAACCTGACTGTAGCAGTACAGAAGCAGGTATTCCCTTGCTGATTAAAGTCTCTATAGGAAGGACTCAAAGTAATTAAAAGTGTTTGTGTCCAGGAGGGAGTAGCAGTGTCAGGTGTCACTGCCCATACCAGTTCCTGGCAGCACTGGTTATGTAGGAGTGAGCATTCCAACAGACACCTGTGAGTTACCACCAAATTGTGCCAGAGCTCCTGCAGGGTTACTACAGCTGTAAAGGGCTGGTAAAATGCTGTGTTTAATATTAACCCCTCCAGTGTGAGCAGTGGATGCTGCAGAACTTGCACTATCAATATCAATGCCTCAAGTGGTAGGTTGTGATTTCTCAGTCTCGGGTTCAAGTCTATATTTTATAATAGATGTCATTGGGAAGGGATGAGGAAAGGAGCAGATTATAGTTAATTGAAAGGTTTCTTCATAGACTCATAGAATGGTTTGGGTTGGAAGGGACCTTAAAGATCGTGGGCAGGGACACCTTTGCTATACCAGGGTTGCTCAGGGCCCCGTCCAACTTGGCCTTAAAGACTCCCAGGGATGGGGCATCCACAGGTTCTCTGGGCAACCTGTTCCAGTGCCTACCTCTCAAGCCTGTCCAGGTCCCTCTGCATCGCATCCCTTCCCTCCATCTGTCTTTCTTACTTGTTTATACCAATAAAGTGGATTGGAGATGAAGTCTGAGTTCTTGTAGGAAGCTGAGCAAGTGATCAAAATAGTCTTCCCAAGGATATGTGTATTACCTAGGGAAGGAAGAGAAGATTATAATCAAGAGATTATGATGTAGCAACACTGAAGGGGGGAAATGCAATAGGCATTGGAGAAGTCACCAAATCACTATTGGCAAAGTGCAAACTTCATCTGGGACAAAGATGATCATCTAGGCTGTGGTTTCACAAGGATTTTGAGCCAGAGATTTAACCTTTTCAATCTTTGTGCTTCAGTGTTTAGATTGCTGTCCACTGCTGAAGGGCCTTTCTAGCTTTCTACGCTTATCATCAGCACCTGTGCATAATGAGCTGGATCCTAATCTGTTCTTTTGTTGTCACTTCTCAGTGGAACAATTCTCTGATCAGGCTTGCTCTGCAGATGCAGAAGTGCTTATACAGCAGTCCTTTGTTGATTTTAATTTAATGAATTTGCCTGATTTTAAATACGAAAAATTTCTGCACTAACAAATGCTGCAGGGTTAACTGTAAATTGAGTGAAATACCTACCTCATGTTTGGAAACTGCTACCCTTATTATTATCATGCATTTAGGGAGCATCAACTAAAATTGAGAGGCTGACAATAATAGTCTTCTGTCTACCTTCTCATGATATGTGACTTTATAAGTGGCTTGCATCCAGTCAGTCATTTTCCTTTCCAGAGTTTGAGAAGTAAAATAATTGGTTATTGCTAAATATGGCAGTGTGTTTACCATCACTATTTGAGAATTAAGGGGTGTGCTTTACCCAAGACATGTTCTGGTTTAGTGCTAGCTGCAATGCTGAGTTACCTAATTTAGGACAGCTCCAGAGCTTTGTTGTGCTGGAAATAGACCAAACAATTTTAAGTGATCCCTTCTGATCTTCTGAGCCCAAGTGGCAGTGTTGATGGAGCCTGGACATGGTACTGTGTACTGCTAAATCACACCAATATTTTCTCAAAAGAAAGAGCAACAACTGTGTTTCATTACTGCTGACTTGTCAAAGTTTGTTTCCTCTTTTCTGATTGCTGTGCTGTGCCTGATGCCTGCTGAATCAGGATAGTACAGTTCATGAAGAGAAATGATTATCAGGCATAACTGCATACTAATAAGGCTTTTATGATTTTGATGTGTTCCATGCATCTCTCTGAGACTGAAAGCAGGGGCGTTGGTTTGGAATCAGACATCAGTTTGACTGTGCTGACTCTGCCTTCGTCTTGCAGGAGTGGGTAGGAGAACGATGTCTGAAGTCCCTCTGTGAAGACAGCAATGACTTGCAAGATCCTGTCCTGAGCAGCACACAGGCCCAGAGGCTGATGCAGCTGATTTGTTATCCACACCGGCTGCTGGACAATGAGGAGGGAGAAAATCCTCAGCGGCAGAGGATTAAACGCATCTTACAGGTGCAGGCCCCTGGCAGAATCTGCATGTCCTTGTAATTGCCTCATGTAAATGCAGCCCTCTGAGGGGTCTGACACGCGTTACGATGTGAGCTGAGTGTGTGGGTTGGTGTAGTGTGAACTGAGATAAGGAATTACATGAAGTGTGTGTGTGCATTGCAGAATTTGGACCAGTGGACCATGAGGCAGTCCTCGCTGGAGCTGCAGCTCATGATTAAACAGACAGCAAGCAATGTGAGTTTCTTCTCAGAGGGGATCACAAAGGGGAGGGTGAAGTAGCTGCTAGTGAGTTGGTGGGGAGGTGGCGTGGCAGAAGTGGAAATAGGGAGGAAGTAAACAAGGAGGGAGTCAGGTCTGGGAAAGCCAAGCACAAGAAGGAAGCAATGAGTCTGAGACCCCAAGAGCAGCAGCCATGGGGAAGTTGGCAAACTGGGTTTATACTGAATTGTTTTGACATGTGCAACCAGTGGGTGCTCTCAGAGAAGGACTTGACTGTCTTTTTCTTCTCTCTCTCTAGGAGATGAATTCCTTGTTAGAAAATATAGCTAAGGCCACCATTGAGGTATTCCAGCAGTCGGCAGAGACCAGCTCTGCTAGCTGTGCTGGTAATGGAGTCAACAATATCAGTAGCTCAACAAGTGCTACACCTGCCAGCAACAAATCCAAACCCATCCTCAGGTAGGTGTAGAGCCAGCATGCAGCTCCCTCAAAGACAAGTTTGAATCATAAGTTGCATTGCAAACAGCTTTTCTCTCCTGTGTTGTCACAGCTCCCTGGAGAGGTCAGGAGTGTGGCTGGTGGCCCCTCTGATTGCCAAGCTTCCAACATCAGTGCAAGGTCACGTGCTGAAAGCTGCTGGAGAAGAACTGGAGAAAGGACAACATTTAGGGTCATCATCCCGCAAAGAGCGGGACCGCCAGAAGCAGAAGAGGTGAGTCCAGGGGAGAGGGTAGGCAGTGTTTGCTGTGCTGATGCCCCAGCCTGGCAGTATAGCTCCTTCTCTGTTCTCTCATAGTATGTCCCTCCTGAGCCAGCAGCCATTTCTGTCACTGGTGCTGACATGCTTGAAAGGACAGGATGAGCAGCGGGAAGGCCTCCTCACCTCTCTGTATAGTCAGGTCCAGCAGGTAGGTGTCTTGTTTCTCCCCTCACTTCCCTCAGGAACTTGCCCCTCCAGCAGACAGGCTCTTGAGCATGGCCTCAGGGTGTTACCTGTCTTACCTTGTTTGGTGTAGGGAGCTTGAGCTGACCATTTCTGAGTCACCAGACAGTGAGTGGTATAAGCTGCTGCCTCTAAGCTTCAGCATACAGCTGGTAAGGTCTGTCCTCTCTTCTGTATTTCTTAGATTGTTACAAATTGGCGAGAAGATCAGTACCAAGATGACTGCAAAGCCAAGCAGCTGATGCACGAGGCCTTGAAACTGCGGCTGAATTTGGTGAGCAGTTGCAGAAAAAGAGCTTAACCATCTGGGTTGGAGAGTTGTCTGCCTGTTTTTTTCCTTTGGAACAAGCACACAGTGGAGCAGCTATATATGTCCTGAGGCAAGGAAGTAGGAGAGACACTTGTGCTGCTTCTAGGTCTTGAGCCCTGAGTGGGACAGGGTGCATGGATCAGCTTCCTTGCTCTGTTTCATCAGGGTGAACTCCAAAGTCTTGGTCTCTTTTGTCGATGTGCCTTCCCTTTTGAATACTTTTGCAGCCCACAGCACTGCTGCTTGCATCTGAGGTTTGACTGCTGACAGCAGTCTCCTTCAGCTCTCAGTAGGAGTTAAGCTCCTTTAAGCTCTGGTTTAAGCTCCTTTTTCACTTCTAAATCTCAGCGTTTCTTGGTGTCCTTGTGACTAAACTCCCTTTCTCTGCCAGGTGGGGGGAATGTTCGACACAGTCCAGCGCAGTACACAACAGACAACTGAATGGGCTGTGCTTCTCCTGGACATCATCAGCAGTGGCACTGTGGACATGCAGTCAAACAAGTAACTTTCTGGTTGATTTTTGGTCTATACACTTTGCAAGGGAGGCATTTGTTAACATTGCCCTGTTTCTCATGTGAGCTGGCTGTCTCTCTAGATGATCTGTCAGAAGTGACGGCTGAAAGAGACTTTGGAGTAATAGCAGGCTACAGCTTAGGTCCTGATAGCCAAGTGCACTCTGCCATATTCAGAGAAAACTTGGCTTTCCAGATGCAGAGATATGCAGGGGAGAGCTGAGTCTGCTTTTTAGAGATGCTGAATGGATAGAGTCCAGTCTTAATCTGTGATACTGCACCTAACTCAAGTGGGAGTAAAACTCAAGTGTGATGTATAAGGAAAAGGAGGATTAGTGTGGGAGGTTATTCTGAAGACTGGCACTTCTAAATGTGGGCAGAACTCTTGACAATCTAGTAGTGTTTGGTGTTGCAATGATAGCAGAAGCTTTTTATCAGCTTTTCAGGTGACTGACCTTTTTGCTCTGACCAACAGTGAGCTCTTCACCACTGTGCTGGACATGCTGAGTGTTCTCATCAACGGCACCCTGGCTGCTGATATGTCCAGCATCTCTCAGGGCAGCATGGAGGAGAACAAGCGGGCATACATGAATCTTGTCAAGAAACTCAGGGTGAGGGACACCAGGCCGTGTATGGGGACCAGAGTGTGATGTGTTGTGGCTGTCCAGCTATGCAGATTTACCTGTGTCTCATGACCTCCCCTGTTGCTGCTGTTTAAATGAAGTAGTGAGGGTGGCCCCTATAACTCTGTAGGGCAGAAGGGTGCAAAGGTGAGAGGTAATGCAGGGATAGAGGCCAATACCAGAAGAGGCACAGGTGGGCTTCATATGGTTTCTCCTGAAAAATTCCGTAAGTCGTCTCTATTCCACTTGGGCAGAAAGAGCTGGGGGACCGTCAGTCTGACAGCCTGGAGAAGGTGCGACAGCTACTGCCACTTCCCAAGCAGACCCGAGATGTCATCACCTGTGAACCTCAGGGATCCCTCATTGACACTAAAGGCAATAAAATAGCTGGCTTTGATTCCATCTTCAAGAAGGAGGTAAGTGAAGCATTTTTGTCTTTATCACAGCTCCCGAGTGCAGGTGTCACCTTGTCCTCTGATGCCTTAAGTCTGCACAGCTTGGGAGGCATCTGTATGCAGTGCCTCACTCCCTGACGAGCCTGAAGTGGCTGGCTGCACGCAGACAAGCTGGCACATAACAATGTCCAGAAAGGGCAAAGCTGCGGTATTAATGCTTGGTGGTAGCATGCTGCTGTGGCCTGAGATGTTAACTAAATTTGGGCGTTGTATTTATGGTTACAGAAAGTGTAAAAAGAAACACATAATCCCTGTCACGTAAGTTACCAGGCAGAGCCAGTGTGCAGGAGATTGGCAGAGATGGGATGAAGGAGACTAGACAGTTGTTGATGAAGGCCTTTAGAAATGACTGCTTTGCCACCCAGAGGAGCAAGGACCTTTAGCAAGGACTCAGACTGTTTACTGAGAGATCTGGAGTAGAGCCTGAAGAAAGCACAGAGTTTCCTGTACTCTCATAGGAGCAACAATAGGGACCTGAAGGTTCTTATCTCTTTTGCTTTAAAGGGTTTGCAAGTCTCTACAAAGCAGAAGATTTCCCCTTGGGATCTTTTTGAGGGCTTAAAGCACTCAGCCCCGCTCTCCTGGGGATGGTTTGGCACAGTCCGTGTGGATCGCAAGGTGTCCAGGTTTGAGGAGCAGCAGAGGCTTCTTCTGTATCACACACACCTAAAACCCAAGCCCCGCAGTTACTACCTGGAGCCGTTGCCACTGCCCCCTGAAGAGGAAGAGCCTCCTACACCTGTGGCTTTAGAGCCAGAGAAGAAAACTGCAGAACCAGCCAAGGCTGATAAAACAAGCTCTAATCCTGCTGCCTCCACTGAGGAACGCAAGAAGAAACAAAGCAAAACCAAGAAACGCAACCAATCTGCCAGCAAAACTGAGGTAATGGAGTGTCCAGCAGCTGTGAATGTCCCATGTCTACTACTCAAGTCACAGAACACTCACTAGAGTCTTCCTGAGGAGCGTGAGAGTGGTGTTACAGTGAAGATGTGATGTGTTTCCTCTCAGCTGGGAGTACTGGAGCTTTATCCTGTTCTCTCTAGCTTGGGGAAAGGCAAACATTTTCTTAATCCGTGATGGGAGGAAAGGAGTCTGTCCATTGTAGATAACATCCTTGGCTTCCTCCTGTGGACTTTTCAACCCTTTAATACTCTTTCTCCATTCATGAATTCCCAGTGCACATTGATCTTTCTTACTGCTTTGTCTTTGCAGGACTTTGTGTTGGGCCCTAGCCGGGGGGTTTCCTATGGAGTTGGTATGCCTACAGATCTCTTGCATCACCAGTCAGGAAGCACCATGTCAAGGCTGGCATATGGGCAGTCACCAGTGGGTCTCTATGCCCAGAATCAGCCTCTTCCAGCAGGTACGTGCCCAGGAAAGCTGAACATACTACACCTCTTTGGGAACCTTTTCTGTGAGATGGTCCTATGCAGGTCCCTACACTTTCTCCTTTTGCATGCCCTGTCTAGGTACAGTGATGAGCAGTCATTCTGGAGCTATGACATACAGCAGAAGCCTGTGACTAGTCTGCCTGTTTCTCTTCCTCTTGCAGGTGGCCCTCGCCTGGATACATCCTACAGACCAGTACGCATGCCCCTGGGAAAACTGGTTCAGAGCCGTCCTCCCTATAGTGGTGTGCTGCCTCCAGGGATGGGGAGCATGATGGGCATTGACCCCTCCTACAAGCCAGCAGTGTACAGGCAGCAGCCTCCAGTGTCCCAGGGACAGATACTGAGGCAGCAGCTGCAAGCAAAGTTGGTAAGTCACAGCTGTGCTCTTGCTGTTCCTGACTCTACAGTATAGCGTGGCCAGGCTGTTCAGAGCTGTCCCTTTTAGCCGGAACTGCCCAACCCTGTCTCTCTATTTGCTCTGGAAAGATGTTGTTTCTTGTCTTGTTGTCTGCTGTCACCTGCTTTGTGGGCCCATGTGACTAGTAGCTGGGGAGGCCCATCTGTGAGGTGGCCACTGGGCAGTGAGAGGGGCTTGTCTTGGCTGGGGGGGGGCAGGTTTTTTAGTGGCCTGTTTGTCCGAGGTCAGGGTGAGGCAGAAGTCATGAGTATGTGTCTTCTGTGCAGCAACCTTGTAGGTCAAGCGGTGAAGCCACTTGTCTGGTTTAGTAGGAGCTGCTGTGAAGAGAACGGCAGTGTTCCTGCCCTTTGGAGATGTTGGAAAACGTATTTCTCTGTTGCCTTTCAGCAGGGCCAGGGCATAATGGGCCAGCAGCCTGTGCGCCAAATGGCTCCAACTCCATCTTATGGAGCACTACAGCCCTCCCAGGTAAGTGGCAGCAGCTGCAGGTAGGGCTGGAATCTGGCTCCAGCAAAGGGCAGCAGCTTTGTTCTTGCTACTAAATCTTGAAAGCTCTTGGCTCTTCTCCTTAATGAGCTTCCCTGTGACAGTATTTACAGGAGTCTAATGTCCTGTGTTTTGTATTCTTTTTCACCCCATGACTAAAAAAAGGCCTTTCTGTTTCATTTCAGGGTTACACTCCTTACGTCTCCCACATAGGCCTTCAGCAGCACCCCTCCCAGTCAGGCACGATGGTACCTCCTACCTATTCTGGTCAGCCCTATCAGAATTCCCACCCCAGCTCTAATCCTGCTCTAGTGGATCCTGTTAGACAGATGCAGCAGAGACCAAGTGGCTACGTGCACCAGCAGGCCCCTGGCTATGGGCACACCTTGGGTAACACACAGAGGTACATCCTGCACTGTGGGATGTTAATAAGCTATTGTATTTCATTATATTCTGATTGTATTGTATTTCTGTATTGTATTTCATTGTATTTCATACTGTGTTCTGTATTTCATATTGTATTCTGTATTTCATTAAGGGTTTCCCTGCTCTGCTCACACAACTAACAACAAACTCTGCAAACCCCATTCTCCATGCTGTCCTTTGCTTCCTCAGAGAAACAGCTTTATCCAGTTTTCAGTCCAGGGAAGAAACAGAGAGATAGGATGAAATTTGGAAATGCTAGTTGTAGGCAGGAAACAGCGTTATTAGCCAGAAAAAGATGGAATAGAAATGTATGAGGGAAAAATTACCTGAGAAAGTCATAGTTTTGGTTTCAAATCTAACCAGCAGATCACCATCAAAGGTCTAGATCTGGGATTTCCATTGCTCCTGAGCAGGCATAAATCTAGCAGAAAAACCATACAGGACAATGGGATGATGACTGTTACTTAGGTCTTCTAAAAAAATGGGTTGGATTAAACCCGTGAGAAGCCCTCATGTCCCTCACCTTTCTGCAGAGACAGCATGGATCACAGGGGCTGTTTGGCCTGTCTTATTAATGGCAGAAGTTGTGTTTGGATGAGAGAGGCTGGCTGCCTATGAATCCTTTAGTCCATGAGCTTGTCCTTTTCTCTTGCAGGTTTCCTCATCAGTCAATACAGCAGACCCCCATGATGAGTGGGATGAACCATTTGGGTCCACAGGGAGTCCCCTCAGGAATTCGACCCAGCCAGATACTTCCTGACCAACAGCAGCAGCAGTACCTGAGGCAGCAGCAGCAACAACAGATGCTGAGGGTGAGTGGTTGCTGACAGGAGGAAGGCTACTGGAGCTGGAGGAGGCTTGCCCAGTGCTGCTTACCTCTGCCCCTCTGTGTCAGGAAGGATGTCACTGTCTTGGGGGCTGTCTGTGGTAATTTGCTAGGCAGTTCTCCCTTCCTTAGAGCTGGCCACTCCTGATGGAGATTGCTGCTGCACTGCCTTGTGCCAGTCACCCAGCATGAGCTAAAAGTCTGTTCAGTCCTCTGGCCTGTATCCCACCTCTTTCTGCTCCAGCTGAGCCAGTAGATTGTGCAAAAAGGTAGCTGTTGCACAAGTGTGGCAGGAGCTAGAAACAAAGTGAAAAGCGCCCCTGTCCTTTCCTGCAAAAGAGCAGGAAAGTTGTTCAAGATCATCTTTAGGGGCATATCTGTATTTCTCAAGATGAAAATAAGTACTGGTTACAGTTTCCAATGGCAGAAAATCTGGCATGAATCAATCCATGTACTTCATTTCTTACAGCAGATGGTGAAAAACTGATCTAAAGCCAACTGTTAGACCCAGCTCTCTAGGTTCAAAGAAGATCACAGGCATGAGTCAACAGACATGAGTATTCTGTGGATTTGCATTATGGTCTTTTGAATATTAAATGCTTACATGAAATACAGATACATTTCTAGGAATTATAGAAATGTATTGAATAGACGGAGAAACACAAATAATTAATTGGTGAATCCAGTACTTTATGACGAGGCCTAGCAAACCTGTGGAATATGGGGAGACTTTACATGGCACAGAGTGCTGACTCTGTGTTCAGAGAGTGGCCTGAGCGAGACAGTGGTTCCTGCAGAGAGCTGCAGTCAGCAGTATCTGAGAATTGCTGCCTTGCACTGGACAAGAGAACTGCCTCTGGCATGGTCAGCAGCTTTTAGTCCTTTTGATAAGTAGCACCCCCTGACTATTCACTTTAGTTTCTTTTAGCATTCTCCATCACTCATATTTAGAAGAACATGCCTCAGATAAATTGTTAACACTTCTCCTAGCTCAGTAACTTCATGTATATCTTCAGCTTTTAGCTGACTTTGCTTGGTTGCTAAAAAAACCCACACAAGGGGAGTGCCCAAGATCTCCCATTGGTGTGACTCCTACTGTGTTACCAGAGATGTGCCAGATGTAGAACAGACTCCTGGTGCCAGAGCTGACTTTCATGATGCAGTGGCATGTGGAGAGGATGGGTGTCCTTTTGGTTTGTCTTTTGTGGGTTGGTAGACAGGTGTTGCAAGAAGGTAGGACATGAAATTGGTATCCTGGCTTATTTAGTCATTAATCTGATTTCTTGTGTACCCAGGTCATAGCATCTATGTCAGGAACCTGTGACCAAACTAGTTTAAGTTGGAAGACTGTTCTAGGAGCTCACTCCCTTTGGCTTGAATCCTTGATCTAAGCCTCAATGTGTTCATGACTGGTTCTTGTATGAACTATTACTGTCCACTGTGTCCTGTTTACTGGCTGTTCTTTCTTGCTGTTGTTTGCCCAATATATGTTTCTAGGGAGCACTTGCAGCTTCCAAAGGTCAGGTTTTTCTAACCTTCTTTCATAAGATATTGTTCCTTCTCCTGATTTTATATTTTTGTTTGTTTTCTGAGTCTGTTCAAGGTTTGAACCTTGTCCCTTTGAGCCGGTGATTGGAACTGTACCTACCCATCACTGTGTTGGGTTTGTTGTGATAGCAGTAGTATTTTTCTGTTTTTGCTAGGAATTCTTTTTTTGATCTAGAGAGTTAAAAACTGCATTGACAGATGGGAGAATTGTCTGAAAATTAGGATAAATTAAAAAACCTTGAAATTTCTGGGTATGTTCTGACTCCAACACACTGAATATTTTTCTCAGTGTAACTAAATCTGTAAACATTTGGTTTTGAGTGCTGTATCCAGGTTTATCCACATCCTTTTATTGAAGTGTAACACCAGCTGTCATGAGTGGCAGGGAAGAACAGCAAGATAGATTGAAAAATTGGGGAACATGACTGAGAAGGAAAGTCTGAAACAGCTAGGTGTGTTGCATTAGAGAGACAAAGACAACAGGAGAGATAAGTCTCCAAATTTTTTGTCTTAAAAAGAAGGTCAAAAACCCCTTATCTCTTCTTATCCCTAGGCTGCAGGACCAGAAATAGCCTTAAAACACAATATATGAGATTCAGGGTAGAGATTAGGGAAAACTCTAGTAGTAGGAGTAACTGTGACCTGGAGAGAATTGTGTAGGGAGATTATAGGAGCTCTGTTGCTACCTCTGGAAAAAAACTGAGAATGAGTCAGGCAGATACTCATTATTCATTATTGCTGATCTTAACTGGGAGACAAGAGATGAACCGGCCAACCTCTCCAGTTTTTACTTTTCTATTCTTGCACCTTGTTTGCTTCTAGTAATTGCCTAGTAATGACCAGTAGACTCGGAGTTCTCTTGCTGTCATCTGTCAATATGTCATCTTGTGGAAAACTTTGTTGCTGTCCCTGTATTTCTTGCCGTTTCTCAGCTTGGGTGGAGTCCTGGTGAAATCTGAGTAATTTAGGTATCTGTAAGGAAAATGATGTAAGAGAATGTTTTACTGCATGGAACATCATTCCTCCTTAAGCCCTTCCTGTGCCCTGGTGCTGTGTGCCTTGCCCTGACAGTTCCCTGATGGTCCCTTCTCTTTTGTCTTCACAGCAGCAGCAGCAACAGCAGCAGCAACAACAACAGCAGCAGCAACAGCAGCAGCAGCAGCCCCAGCCACCGCAGCCCCAGCCCCAGCAGCAGCCCCAGGTGTCCACAGTGCCTCAGCCACAGGCGCAGGGCCAGCCCCCGGGGCTGGGGATGCAGGCTCTTCCCCCCCAGCAGCCCATTGTGAGTGTTCCCTTGGAGGCACAGGGATGTGATAGTCCGG
Source organism: Pardalotus punctatus (assembly GCA_013400915.1). Lineage (NCBI taxonomy): Eukaryota > Metazoa > Chordata > Aves > Passeriformes > Pardalotidae > Pardalotus > Pardalotus punctatus. Next base: position 6,848 of record VZTX01026159.1, on the reverse strand, counting down.
CACAAATCCAGTAGTGCTCCACCTGCGTCTCCCCCCTTTCTCCCTCCCTGAGCTTCCCAGGGGCTGTGTGAATGCTGAGGCTGCCAGCCAGGTGGTGTGGCTCTAACTGTGTTTCTCTCTTCACAGTTCCAGCGCCAGGGCCTTCAGCAGACACAGCAGCAGCAGCAAACAGCTGCTCTGGTTCGACAGCTTCAACAGCAGCTTTCCAGTAAGCCTGAGTGTTCTTGATCCTGTTGGTAGTCTCCTCCCTGCTGTTTTCTATTGCAGGTACTCTGGTGTAGAGAAGCAAGGCCAAGCCAGACTGTCTGAGGACATAAATTGTGCTGGCAGGGAGGTGGCATCAGGACTTAGAGCTACCAGCCCAAGGGGGCACAGCAGCAGAGAGGGCAGTGCTTGCCAGCTTGTGAGCAACCTTCCAGACCTTCCTCCTGCTGCCTGCAGAGGGACGAGGGAGCTGAGCCTTTGTAGGGACTGCCACACAGCTTTCCTGAAAGGATCCAGTGTGCAGCTTTAAAATCATCTGGGGGTATTTTCTCCGCTACAGGTGACCTCTGAGTGGCACAGGGAGGCTGTAGTCCTGGAGCACTCACTTGGTGGGTGACCAGAGACTGGTTGTGTTGTGAGCCAGAAAAGACTTCTTGGAGGCAGGAGGGATACTTGGGCAAGTGTAGCTGATGAACACTTGCCATGTTTGTGGTGGTCTGTGGGCTTCTGTGGCTGCAGTCACAGACAGGGTAATGGCATAGATGTTGTTCAGTCTGGCACTGTTATTCCTATAATCTATATTGAATTACTGGCTGGAGGATCATGATACAGAATCCAGGGTCTATGCTGTTCCCTTCTGAATTCCTGCTGTCATTGTCTTCTGTCACCTTACTGGCTTTTCTGCTGTAAAAATGGCAGAAATGCTATGAAAATGCTCAGTAATGGACAGTACAGTTGATTGTTTTTTTATTTTGCGCTGAGTGTGAGACTGTGCCAGATGTGGTAATGTGTGGAGTGGGGGACTTGGAAACTGTCCTTGTACTTGTTCCCTGGTGGAAAATTCTTAGTCCTTGTGACCAAAAAATTGCCCAAACCAGAAGTTTTAATGTGCTAAGCTTCCCACTAGCCTGATTCACAAATGGTAAGTTCTATGCCAAAGGATCCCAGCCAGGATATTCAAGTATAGGAGGACCTTGTATAAGAATCTGGATATAGCAGAATAGCCATATTTTTGTGGCCTCTCTGTACAGCAAATGGAGCTGTTGTACCAGGAACTGATGTGTGGGTCCAATGCAGCCTCGTGCCAATATTCAGCTTCCATGCTGCCTCCTTGGGTTTGCGTCCGCTCCCCCTGGAAGCATCTGGAGTTCTCATTTGTAGTGTCAGGGATGGAGTGGAAAGCAAGAGGTAAACCAAGACCAGCCTGCAGGAGTGGGACAAAGGTGTTTTGGGCCTAGGATAGGTTGTCTTAGGAGGCTCCAGTGTATCCCTGAATGTCCAGAAGAGTTGAGAAGGCAGCGGGCCAGCCAGGTTACACTCATCTCCTTTTACTTAATGGCTTAGGGTCAGACACATTGAGGTTGTTTCAGGGAAAAAAAACTTACAGAATTTTAGATATCAGACAGTACTCAAATATACTGTGAGCACTATAAATTGCAGAACATCAGTCCCAGCAGTTTGGAAGTTCATGAGATTCTTGAATATAACTTTACCATGTTTCCTGCCTCTGTGCCGTCTGATAGTCCTTTGAGCCTGTATGGAGATACTGACAGGAAGCCAGGGAAATTTTCTCTGAAACCTTCTCTAACTTTGGTTTCTGAGAGTGCCTTAGGATGAGTGACACCAGCTAGCTCAGCAGCTTGTATGGCTGCAGGAGTTACATAATTTTATAGGGCTGATTTTCTTTCAAAACCAGAAATAATTAGTCCATAAACTCATCCTCCCAGCTACTTGCCGCCTCTCAGGGCTTTGTTATGGTCCTCCAATTCCACCATGAGGAGTGGAGAGATTTTCCATTGGAAGCTTCAGGATCGGGACTGGCACATATCTCTTCCTGAAAGAATGTGGGATCCTGGCTGTGCTGCTGCCCAAAGACTCAGGCAGATCCACAGCACAGGGAGTACCATAATGATTCTATTTTCCTTCTCATGGCCTGTGACACTCCTCATACTGCACTGGTGATTTGGGGGTGGGGGATCTCTTTTCTGAACTAGACCTTGTGACTGTCTAACTCTGTCTTGACCTCAACAGATACACAGACACAGCAGAACAACAACCCATTTGGACGCTACTGACCTGTGGCACTTCAACCCGATTCAGGAGGGAGACATCACTGTGGATGGATACAGCCTCTTCAGCCTGACCCACACTCTGGGGCAGCCCCCAGCCTCTGTCCTTGTGCCCCCAGTGCTGCTGCTGTCTGTCTCACAGGGAGATGCCAAGGAGGAGCATTTTATTGTACAGAGAAAGTGTTTTTACTATCCAATTTCTACAAATGTTTATGGAGATCCCTTGTGGCTGATAGTCTCCCTTCCCACTTTGGTTTCAGTTTTTACTCAGTTTTTAGTATTTTTGTTAAAATAATGATTAAGACATTGTAAAATTTTGTACTTTATTTATACCAGATGAACTCCATACTGCAGACATTCTCGGATGAAATACAGAGAGCTTACTTTGCAAACTGAGTGTGTATTCAGAGCCTGCCTTTCCTCCTCAGCACTCCTCCCAGTACAGCCCACCAGCACCCTCCACACATGGTCTTCATCTCTTCCTCAATAGAACTAATGTGTGCATTTTCAGCTTTTGTGAAGGCTCAACAATTTGGTTTGGGAAAGAAAGCTCTTCTTCCCTGTTTATTTCATAAGGTGGTGTTCACATACCTGCAAGGTTTATGCAAGCTTTGTGGGTTTTATATGTTGATTAAGAGCTTTACTCGTAGTCTGTTGCATGTTCCACCACAACACAAGTATGAAGCAAAGAGGGACTTCTATTACAGGGTAATTCAGAGCTCTAATAAGCCCAGCTTCCCCACCACAGCAGTTACAGAGATGCTCAAGCTCCTTACTTCTGCAGTCTAGGAGGAGCTGCAGCCTGAGTGCACTGACAATGCTGCTTCTTGCTTCTCATCACAGCACGGTTTGGCTGATAAGCACCAAGGCTCCTCTGTTAACTCCTTCCTGACAGCCAGGGTGCTTTCTCTGCATGGGTAATGTGCATTCCCAGCTTCTGCCCTGGCCAGTGCAAACCTGCTGGCATGAGGTCTGGTCTTGGTGCTCACTGCTCCTGCTGTCTGTGCTCACCTTTCTTCTCTCTTGGGTTCTTCCTCAGGAGTTTGGCCTGTGGTCCCTGTGGTAGCTTTTCTTGGCCGGTGTCTTCCTTGTGTCCCACCTTTGTGGGACAGGGTGAGGTGCACCTGATCTTCATCTGAGGGCAAATAAACAGTTGGGGGGTGGGCCACAGCATGAAGGCAGGCTTGGGGGGCTGTGAGGGATGGCAGTGACCCAGGGCACTGCCCCTTGTCCTGGGTGAGGGGCCTGTGTCTGCTGGCCCAAGAACTGCAGCTGAGCTCTTTCCTCCTTGGGAGCACAGGTGGAGCTGCTCTCTGAGAGGCAGCTGTGGGGCTTGCCTGGCCCTACACCCTCTTCTGCCCTGCTTGTCCCCAGCCACCTCTGCCTGGCTCTTGCTGTGTGGCTGCAGGCCCTTTGGAAGATGTTGCTGGCCAGGCCTGATGGAGGGAACTCAGTTATTTGTGAGATGTGTATGCACAGGGCTGCTCCCTCTGTGCATCCCTGCTTGTCCCCTTCCATGAGAATCAGGCTGGAGCACAGCCCTGAGCTGGCTCTTGCATTCCCCCTCTCCTCTTGCCCCCAGCATGACCTGTGCCCGGGGCTGTGCTTGCTCGCTGACCCCAGATGTGGAAGCCCTGCTCCTGGCCCTGGCTGTGTCAGGCAGTCCCTGCTCGGAGGGACCTGTGGCTGCAGCAGGAGGACTCTATCCCCCATCTCCTGCCGGGGGTGTGGGCAGGGAGGGACCCCTGCCTGGACATACTGGGCACTGTCTCTGCCCAGAACATGCTCCTCTTCCTGGTGTGTGCGGTCATGGCCGACAGCCCCCTCCTCTGCCGGCCCTGCGAGGCAGCTGAGCCTGCGCCAAGCGGTATCTTGGATGCTCCTTCTGCATCGCTGCCGCGCCGGAGGTGGGAGGGGGGCGGCTCTGCAGCAGCGGCGCCGGAGCGGGGTGGCAGGAGGCAGCGCGGCCGGGGTGCGCTGGGTGTCCCTTGCACGGCAGCTGTGGCGAGGCGGGAGAGCTGCAGTGGGAGAACACCGAGACGGGCGCTGACCTCCTGCGGTGTGCTCTTGCTGGGGGGATCTGCTGAAAGCACCCCAGGAACCACCCTGCCTTCCTGGGAGAAAGAGGATGACTTGTCCCTGCCTGTGGTCAGGTGCCTGTTGCCACGGGACCCTTTATTGCATGGCCCAGCAACAGGGCTGGCCCTGCTCTTCCTCTGGCAAAAGGCTTCCCGCAGCTGTGTCAGCTGCTTGGCAGGCCAAGTCTGTGTGGGATGAGCAGCACTCCAGAGCTCTCTTGTGGTGACAGACGAAGGGCTGCCACTGTGTCCAAGATCCCACACAACCCTCGGTGGCTCCCCAGAGGTTTCCAGTGGGTGCAGGAGGTCACAGGGGGACACGGGGACCAGTGCAAGACCTGGTCACAGCACGGGGCTGTCGGGGGAGCTGTGCTCTGCCTGGCCTGGCTGCGTGCCTTGCAGCTGCTGTGCTGCACATTAGCACTGAGCCGCGGCCGTTTTAAGCAGGTCTGACAGCTTCCAGCCCTTCTGCTCCTTCTCCGAGTCGCGGCTAAACGCTGCTTGTGACAGAGCCAGAGGCAATCGGGGGCATTTTAATACACACTGCCCATTGAGTAATGCACACAGCTGCCCTGCTGCGGCCACCAGTCCGGGGAGAGGCTGGTGTGGGGGTGTGTCTGCTCCCTTGAAGGCAATGCCACACGGGCTGTACCCAGCATCTGTGGAGAAGCCCGAGGCTGCACAAATCTTGATACATTGGGCTGAAGCAGGCTCTACTCTACACACCCACCCCAGCCAGCAGCCTGGCATAGAGGGTCCCCATGGACCATACACTGGGCAAAGGTGGCTTGTCAGGCACTGTCAGGACTGGTGTTGTGCAAGAAAATCGATCATTGCTCAGTCAAGCAACTGAGGCTGGGCGTGGAGCAGCTGTGTGAGTACCCAGGCCTCCCACAGTGCTTGTGGTGGGGAGTGGGCAGCAAGGCACCACTGCAGTCATGCACCATGACCCTGTCCTGGACAGGTTTTGTTGGGCAGTGGGACACAGGGACCTATGCCTGAGGCCCTGCCTGCTGCAGGGCAGCTCAGCAGTGGTACAGGGCCTCTTCAAGAGGCTTCTTGGAGCTGATGAATCATGGAGGACACAGGGCAGGGTTGTGCCTCCATCCCAGGCAGTGCTGGACCATGTTTCCTGCTCAACGGCATAGTGGGTGGTAGCTTGCAGCTCACCCTATATAGGTATATGTGCCTCTCTTTATATATATAAGAATAAAAATAGGGTGAGCTATATTGGTATACCCTATATACACCCTGTGTATAGCAGGCCAGCAACACAATCAGTCAAGCTGCTGCCCACCCATCAGCAATCCCTGGGAGAGTTAGCGGGGCAGGAGAAGCGGGAAAGCTCTGACCTGCTCTGCAGCAGCAGCTGGAAGGCACTGGGGCAGGTGAAGCCCAGCCTGTGCTGGGGTGCAGGGATCTCCCTGCCACTGCACATTCACAGATTCAATGCAGGTGCCAGGAGTGTGTGGGAGACTCCAAATAAATTGCTGCCCTTCAGATGCTGCCATGCAAACATCTTAAACAGGAAACAGTGCCTGCTCTGTGGAGGCATTGCAGCTGATGCTACCTTGGCAATGGCAGAGGGAGGCAGCAATCAGATACATCTATCAAGACCCAAATCCATGCCCTGTTTCAAATGATTTCTGTAATCCCATCAGGCAAGACTGAAATATTGCTATGGGCAGCGGCAGGCTGTAGGAGAGGTGGCTCCTGCCAGGAGGCCATGAGTGGGAGGGGAAAATACCCCCATGCTGGGAAGGGGAATGACAGAAGTGCTGGGTCTTGCTGCACGGCGCCGCTGGGAGCCTGTGGGGCTGTGGCTGCTGAGCCTGCAGCCCGGTGCGTGGCAGGGCTGGGCCGGGCCCCAAGGCTGAGGCTGGGATGGGGCACCCCATACTGAGCACCTGCTGAATCCTCCCTAGACTTGCCGGGCACCGCGGAGCACTACGAGAGGCGGGGTCTGCTCCCCTGGCCGTGGGGCAATATGCCGGGGCTGAAGGGTGCTCCAGCTGCTGTGGGCTGTGCCGCGGCAGCACGGCCCAGGGCTATGCGAGGGTGGAAAGGGACCCATTCAGAGTGACGGGGCAGGCACAGGCTGCAGTGGGGCAGGATTCTCTATGCCCAGGACGGTGCAGGATGCCCGGGGCCGTGCCGGGATGCCCTCACAAATTGATGTCGTTTACTGGGGTGGTGCGGGGTGCCTCAGGCTATGCAGGTGTCCCGGTAGGGACGGCGGGGGTGCTCCCCTCCGCCCAGGGCCGATAGCAGGGCAGTGCCGGCGCCGTGCACAGGGCAGGGCTCGGGGACCTGGGGGATACCGGGGGTGCAGGTGCGGCTGGTGCCGGTACCCGGAGGGCGCGGTACCGGACTGCGCGGCACCGGACTGCGCGGCGCTCGGCGGGTGCGGCATCCCCTCGGTGCAGCGACCAGGGCGGTGCAGGTGCCGGGGCGTGCGGTACCGGTCCCGGCCAGCGCAGCGGCGGGGCCATGCGAT
>VZTX01026146.1:114284-195740 GCA_013400915.1 Pardalotus punctatus | reverse complement strand
AGGGCGGCGCCCGCCATCTTGGGAAGGGGGCCGAGGGCCCGGCCTTCGCTCCTTGTGTCTGAGACAGGGCTGGTCACGGAGAGGCAGATCTGAGGGAATGGGGTTGTTTTACCGCACGGCAAGCCCTAGGGGAAAAGGTCCCTTTTAGCAATGTCTGGACAGAGCAGCGCTGAGCTGTGTCGTGACTGTGTAACAAAATCCTACCTTTCCATGCACATAGGTGGCCATTTCCCTCAGAAGTCACCTTCCTGCCCCTGGCAAAGTGCTGCTTTTCCACTGGGTAGCCTTCAGCCCTTGCTGGTGCTGGGCCCAGCAGGTGGGAGAAGAAAGGACAGCTGGAGGTGGTTGGTTATATGGGCTCCCAAAGCAGCGTCTCCTTATGTCAATGCGTGAGGCAGATTGTTGACCGGCTGGACCACTGTTCTCACTCCATTTTCTTGGCAGCACTCCCTTGCTTAAGTAGATATTACTAGTCACTGTCTGGGATTAAAGAGCTGGTGTAGGGTAAGGTTTTGCCACCACCAAAACCCTTCAGCTAGAGGTGAAGGATGAGTTATATTTGTTTAAAGCCAGGGGACCAAGTGAGAGTCTCCTATGATCACGTGTGCTTGCACAAGGACTGGATAGTGATTGGCCTTGGTGTGTAATCTAATAAAGATGACCATAAATGCAATGCCACTTCTGGCCAGCAGCAAACACACTGCCTTTGCAAATTGTGCTGAAGGCAGTGTGTTTTCAATCTGAAGATCTGTCGTTTGAGGTCCAGCCTCCCTCATTCCATCTGATCTCTACCAGGGACTTGCCATTGTAACATAACTGTGCCTACAATACTAGTATGAAAAAATAAAAGCTGACTGCACCACTTCTAAGGTTTATTTAAAACAACACAAGTGAAATTATTTCAGATTAAAAGTGATATAGAAGCCTGGGGTACTATCAAATTAAGTATTTTCTTGGCTTAAATCTCTTGCTGTTTAGAGCACATCTTCTGTAATGCCCGCCATTATGTTGTTAAATTTTACAGTACTAGGTATTTTTATAGCATTGAAAAGGCATCCTTCTGGGGTTTTTTTATGGATGGAAGAATAATTATATCCCATGACAAAAGCTGAGGAAGAGGAGCAGCTGTTCAGTCTTATCCAGTGGGAACTGTCAGAACATATGGGTCTATTTTTCCAATTTTAGCTGAAGAACTGAAGGAAATTGGCATTCTTGATTCTTTCTAACATAAAATAGAGCAGAAAGAAACCCCATAATGCAGGCCATGGTTAAATAATGAATTTTATTCAAGTAGGTTCAAAGAGAAAGCAAGCAGAACACTTAGAAAACAAAACAGACAAATGCCAGGAGAATTCTGGAACTTATTTTCATATAAAAATGGGTGTCTTTCTCCACAGCTACTTCCTCCCTGAGCATGCCTGCTGACAGGACTTTTTGATTTAAAAGCACAGGATAAAATTTGTGCTGTTCCTTAAAATCCTATTCCCACTACCCTCTTGAAATGACATGAAATACCCAAGAAAGAGGTATTTCATGTCATATATTTGTGTAATCAGAGCTAATCTTCAGAGTTTAAGCACAAATTAAAAATTTACTTTTATGTTGATTTCACAAATTCCTTACAAAGATTTTTAAAGTGAGATGAGCTCATCAATCTGAGATGCAACTCTAAAAAATTCCACATATTTCAAACTGGTTGGCATTTAGTTTGGTAAAAAAACACACAACCAACCATAAAAACAAAGCAAACAGGCTGTGGGATGAAAAGGATACACTGCCCAACTATTAAAATCTGGAAAAGAATAAGTAACAACGCACCAAGTAACAGCATTCCCTATATCTTCAGTACTAGAAATACTGATATTTACTCTATGGGGTAACTGTTGTCAGACAACAAGAAAAGAGACATTTATCTCCCTTTTTAAAAAATCAGCTATGGATGGGGGGTGGAGGCTTTTCTGGTTTTTTTTCTGTTGACTAAGATTAAAAAAAGATTCTCTTTGGGTTAGAAAAGAGGAAAACTCACATTAAAAAAATCACTGTCACAATGAATTGTCTCTGTTCATGCATTTACTCATGTGGTAAACCAGGTGTTTTGGCTCCACTCATCCCATCGGGTTCTAAAATGGACTCTGAAGAGATTCCTTCCTGCGAGACAATGGTGACCTCTGTTGTTCTCTGCTGTTGGTACCAGCCCTGATGTCTTTTGGCCTCGTGTCACACCCTGGTTCAGTAACTCACTTTGAAACAAACTGGCAGTTACTGAGGAAATACAGGCCCAAGCATTGCATTCTAGTTTCTGGTCAGGATAGGATGTGTCTATTCTGCGCTCCACTTGGGAAGTTTTCCCTTGAGGCTTTCCTCTCAAGCAGCCCCTAGTCTCTCTACCAGCTTTTCCAGCTTGTAGCTGTGAATCACTGCAGGAAAGCACACTTGCAAACATTTTAAACCACAATGCTAATAATAACACCTGCAATGTATTATGAGAAAAAGCTGCAGGTATGATTATAGAAAAGGAAGTTGGAAGAAAGAAACTATTTTGAACAGATTCCATTTCTAAAACTGAAGCATAGATTTTAACAAGGTGTTAGGTTGCACGAATCTTCGTCTCACCCTAAAATGCATTTTGAAAAAAAAAAATTGGCATGCTATCCCACTTCAGTGACCCAGACATCGTAATTCCAAGGGTATTTTCCCTAGTGCAAGAAAAACTTCAGTAATTTTTTTTAACCTCTTTAAATTGCTGGCATGAGCATATGAACTGAAGTAGTTTGGAAACTGACCTCTCTCTCTCCAAAAAACATTTCCCAGGCAAAGTTCCCTGCTTTTTCCTTAGGTTTCTGCAGGCTGATGATTTCCTCCATTATCTTCTACTTATAGTCTTCAGAGTGTCTCTATCACAGTGACAGATCACTAAAAAAACCACATAAATTCAAATCACTGGTAAAGAAAAAGGGTGGAGAAAAATAAATGTTCTGTTAGGAAAGAAATCCCTTTCTGGCCTATAGCTACCAGTGGATGAAAAAAAAATGGGGAAGAAAATTCAGGTCAGCCACAAGATTTGTATTCAACTCTGAGCTTGTAATTGTGTTGGCTCTTCTGGAATGTCTCACAGAGAGAGAATATTTTTAAACCAAAATTGGCTTCCAACTCCTCTAGAAATCATTTTTGGCTTATTTTGATGCCATCAAACTTACAATGCTTTTGGATGTCATGATTAATTTTCCTATAATTTTAGAAATGCACCAAAAGTCGAAAAATGAGAGAGTCACAAAAGCCTTTGGTGTGACTAAAAACATCTCCTGAACATGAGCAGCAAGAAGGAAAAGTTTTGCCCAAGTTTACTGATGATGTCAGCCCTTGAAGAATTGAGCACTGCACTGTTTCCTTTCAGGTTTATGCCAGTAGGGAACCAGACGAGCAAATGGGAAAGGCTCTTCCTTTCTACCTTTTCTAAAAATGGGTGCAAGGTCCCTTTTCCCAGTCACCTGGGACTTCACCTGCTGGGGTTTTTTAACTGAAAGAGGGGAGCAACTTCATAAGCAGCTGCAATGGCACAGTGCATAAGATCTTTCGTAAAAGAGTTAACAGAAGTTCCTAATGTCCTTGAGATATACCCTTGTTAATGCTCATTTTTGCCTGAGAACTAAGAAATCCCACTGTACAATGTATAGATCTATATTTATGTGAATTCTTGATAACATGCAGAAAATACATATCAGCAGTGTGATAAATCAGTTCCCCAGGGTACATATCAGCCATTAAAAAGAAATGTAAAAATAATCAATTCAAAGTATTTACACCAGATGGAGCTATATATTTTGCTTTGATCATATGTTAGATGATATTCCAAGATAAAGTGTAGTTTGCCAAGGATTGTGGTAAGCCAGTGGTACTGTCTCACCAAGGAATGGAGTTAGTCAAAGAAGGCATCTCATAAATTGCTGCAATTAGCTCTCCTGGAAAGAATCCTTGTAACATCAGTAGAAGTAGAAACTCGGGAAAAGATTACTGCTGTATATTGCTGTCTTAATTGAAATCACAGCTCAAGTCTAACATTTGCTCTGTCCACTCACCAGTTTGAAGGTTCTCCTGCCCCTGCTGGCTTTTGTTTTCCAACCAGGCAAAAATGGGCACCGAAGAGAGGATGAAGGCATAAGTTTACACTACCAACAAGAAAATACATGTGATGGCCACAGGTTATCCTTAGGACATCTGGGGTCCTGCACAACCAAAGTGCATACTCAGTACGTACACACGTATAGGGCCCCTTCTCTGAAATGAACCCTGTGCTTGTCTTTGTTGCTGCCAAGATCCACATGGATCCAGCGTATTTCCAATGCTGCATGTACATAATCTTCAAGCTACAAAAATTGTGATCACACAGCACAGATAAGGGAGATTATTTTTGAGATTCTATCAGAATTACTTTTATCCCAGAGAAGTTAAAAGAAATCCAATCTAACAGTTCCTGTTTTACCATGTTTGAATTTGAACTAAAGTTTGGATTTCATAGTGTTGTAAAAGTTTGCTCTGCTTCCACACACTGAGATGACCCATCTTGCCTATTTGAACCCTCCCCTCCCCAGTCCACTTGCAAATTCCTAACCACCATGTCAGTTGCAAGACACTGAACCCGATTTTTAAAAAACCCACAAATTTTTTCTCCACTTAAGCATAATTCATGACATCAATAAAAGCTACTGGTTTGAAAGTGTATTTAGAGATTTTACAGTTTTGGTAATGAAAGTGGTAGATGCTCCATCCCTGGAAACATTCAGTCAGACTGGACAAAGCTCTGAGCAACCTGATTTGGTTGAGGTGCTCATGGCAGAGTTAGACTGGATAATATTTAGAGGTCCCTTCCAGGCCAAACCATTCGATGATTCTGGAAATCTGCACTGCTAACAGGACTGGACCCTAATACCCCAAATTCTCAACATCATCATCAATATTCTCTTGCTATGTATGCTTAGGTGGGGGGGGGAGGGTGGTCCAGTGGGCAGGTACAGCTACTCCAGGAGTGGTTAGAAACACTTTGAAAGCATGTGGGGTAATTTGATTTTGTACAGAGATTAGAAGAATATTTACAAGTCCTAAAGCATGATACCCATGAAACTTCTGGAGAATAAGCATTCCTACTCCTATCCCATATGCCATTTTCTTTCTCTGTGTTTATCCAATTCAGATATATTTTTCAGGAGACACATCATGGGGCTGATTCTGAACTGTATTGCAACACTATTGTACTTTATTTTATTTTCTCATATACTGCAAAGGGAATTAAGGTGTAGGGGGAAGTACATAGTAAATATGAAATGGTACTGCAACTAATAATTTACTAATCCACAAGTCTAAACACATACATAGAAACAGCCCAGATAAACTAATTGTAAGAACAGTAAATAATTAAGCACAACTGTTTCTGTAAGCTTTCCCGTGGTTTGCCTTTATATGCCAATTTCTATGTGTTAATAAATTAGTAATTTTTCACCTTTATAAAATTTTTAAATCCATTTGTTTGTTGACCAGAAGAAAAGTCACTTTTTGAGTAAGTGGGAAATAATGCACTTTATAAATTTGCAGTCTACTGAGATCTTCTCTCCTAAAAAGTGCATTTAGTTTCTCAGCATGAAAATGTGTAAATAGATAAAAGTAATATATATAATAGATACAATATATAATAATAACAATAAATTAAGCAATTAGAATCCACAAGGACAAAACCCACAGGTAACAGATAAGATACAGGAAGCCTGTCCATTTATTTCAAAACTGGAGAGTCTGTAAAATAAATTGGAGCTATTCACTAGTAAATAATATTCTTATTACAGCATAACAGATTCTAAAAACATTTTCTTTTCTAGTGTACCAGCTATACAGAAGAATATAGTTCTTTCTCACAAAAATTAGCTTTGAGCAACTAGTGCAAACATCCAGTACAAGGCCCTGACTGAAAGAGTTCAGAAGAATTGTATTTGAAAGTACATGAAAAAGCATTTCATTCAGTATGTCTGGATACCACTCAAATCCTCCTAGCATTTGTTCTCATTTAAAAAAATCATCAATCCTCACCACTTGCCAAAGAGAAACATGTATTTTAAATATTACATTCCTTACTTACAAATTATTTATTTAGGATGAAGTCCCTTATTAACTCTTTAGCCAACTAGCACTTTACATTTTAAACTGGAGAACTTTAACAAGAAAAGTAAAACAGTTTATTCAGCTTTTTACACAGCAGTATACAATAGCACAAAGTGGTATGCCTACTAAAATGTTTTGTTCAAGACAAAAGTACAAGTTGATTTTTTTATTACAATAAAAATACTTACTTGAGACTGGACAAAGCTTTGGCATTAAAATGTGACTGCATTGTTTTTCTCAAGAATTGAGCAGCATATACTTTGAAATTTACTTGATTCACATCAGACCAGTCATTTTGAAATAAACAAGAGTAATTTTCTGTTGCAGTCTTAATAATGGCTATGGACCAGGGACCCACCCCCCTGTACAAACTGGTCCTTGGACACAGAACAAATCTATTCTGTGAATCAAAGAGATTCCAGGAAGGCCAAGTGAAAGTAATGAAACTACTTGGGGAATAAAATATTACCTGGCCTGAACATAGCAGTGACAGCCAGGAACTAGCCTTTCTTGGAATGATAGGTTTTAGTATTTCTCACTAAGGTAAAATTATTTTTATTGGTCCTTCTAACCTTATCATGAAGAAAAAATATATATTAATCACTCAGGGGCCAATTTTATGTTCCAGAGACATAAACTCAGACATTTCTCCCCACTATGGTGAGAAAATAACATGGGTTTCATTTTCCAGTATCAGCAGTAGCAGCTGCTTGGAAACGAATTGTCAAAAATGCCACAGAGGTGGAAGGTTTTCCATGTCTTACATTTAGTGGAGGAAGTAAATACTTTGATGTTACACAGTTTCAGTTAAGATACCCTGAAATTACTATGGCACTTGAAAAAATAAGGGTTAGTTTTTCACCCTTTGTGAGCTCTGGAGTTCTGTGAAGCACTGGACAGAGAAAGCGAGGTACTCCACAGAGAACATAATTTTTCCATACCATTTCATGTGTATGTATCCCATCCTCCTGCATGAATGGCTTCATTATCTTGGGCTGTTATGGGTGAGGACAAGCCATACTGTGTGTCCTGTTTATATACAAACCTGGAATGTGAACAATCATAAGTTGGGCAGCTGTAAATTAGTGTTATTGATGCTGTGCTGGAGGAGGAATTGGAAGTTATTTACCTGACAAAAACCTACACAATGCAGAAATACAAAGAATTTAGTGGTTTTTACCTCCATTCAGTTCTGTTAACTATTAGCTCAATGGAAATAGCAGGCAACCTATTGTCAGGGTATGAGCTTTCAGTGTTGCAGTTTGGAACTTCCATGGCCATATCTCAGCCTGAAACCTCCCCCTTGTTTTCCAGTTATTTGTTCCCTGCTGCTGTTCTCTGAATTGAAGATGGAAGTAGATGTGAACTTTCTCTCTTTGGAGGGTTGATCCTGCAGAATTTAGGCAAACAAATGCTCAGTGTAAAATGGAGGTAACTGAAGTGAGTGGTATGGTTGGTGTACATTGGATTTGAGGGGATCCAGCACTAAGGGCATTGCACAGGCTTCAGGGACTTCCTGGCCTATGTGGCTGACACTGATTTAAGTGCCCTCAGGGCCACATCCTGTAGTGTGTGCTTAGCACACAGATGTGTTGCACTGACTTCCACAGAAGTAGAGGAACTGAACACATCACTGGATGCATTCAGGTTTGTGCTTGGCAAGAAGGGACTCCCAAGTATTTAAAGCTAGCATAAGTGATAATGCACTATTACAGTTATTACTGTGTTAGAGGGCTGAATGTGATACCACATACACTGGCCAAATTAATCTCCTAAATCTTGGGTTCTGTGAGGATTAGTGCAGAGAGCCCTAAGAACCCCCATTGTATATGGCATGGTACTCCTGTAAACTCAATGGAGCACTACTTGAATAAAGAAGATATAGTCATACTGAGAAGGAGTAAACTGAGAGTGTCCAGTAAATGTAGGGGATTTAAGTGTGTTTAAATGCCAGATATCAACATGTAGAAATTTCAGCCTCAGGAAGTTTTAATAGAAGAAAGTAGCTTAATCACTCAGTATATTTTGCAACTTTAGCTGAAAGTTTAACATCACAAAATGACATATTGCTATGCAGCTTTAAGAATCACACAAATGTACTTAATCATTTCCCCTGCTTTTCAAGTCTGCTGTTCATTAAAAGCTCTTCTCCTGTTTGCAGTTTCCAGTTTTCAAATGGATTACACAAACGATGCATAGCTTAATGTTCATTCCCATGAGTCATAATTAATAAATAATCATATCACATACATAGAATTTTACAGGTACTCTTAAAATGGTTTTACAGTTCTATTAAATATATAGATAAAATAATCACTGCTATATTAAAAAATCATTTTAAAACAGCTGAACTCTCAAGCTTTGCATAAAATTCTGTAGACACATTCATTACAATCTAGAAACTCAATAAAAATACATTTTAGAGCTCAATCTCTCAAAAATATTCATGGCATTGAAAATTGATTGTCATTTTTTACTGTAGTATGTGCTCGCCCTGCCTTTGCACTGATAATTTCCTACAATTTGGCAAAAGCTATATTCTGGTCAGTTTGTAGATTATGTGACTGTTTAACTCATTTCCTCAACTCTAAATCATCTGCCCCATAAATGTTTAGTGGGGTTCTGTCTTTAATAGTCTATCTTTCCTTGCACTTTCTATAAAATCATCATGAAACACTTTGCAGTTACGTTACATGACTACAATGACGCTGAACCATCTTATTACAGTTGTCACTTGGTCTTTAATGGTGGTTCTGTGAATACCAAACATCCTTTATCCAGTGATCCTCAAGGCACATCCTTTACATTTCACAGTGCTCTGCGACCCACATTTGCTGAAAACCAGCAGGTTTTAGAAAGAGTCTTATCAGTACCCCTTGTGTATCTGTATTGGCTGCTAAATCAATATACCAAATGTGGTCAGTTCAAGCTTAGCATTTTTCAAAAACTCAGGCAAAAATTCAGGACAAACTTCTGTATTCAGACAGCACACATATCTGTTGGAAAATGGGTAGACAATAGATTGCCCACCAGGCTTTAAACCCTCCCCCTACTGCCAGCCAGTCCTCTGGGCAGCAAGTTAAAATAGGCTTTGCCATGGTGAATGTTTCATAATCAGGCTTTTAGGCGGTAGCTCAGAATAGGCTGCAAACCCCAAAACCAAGCAGTGTTTTCAGAACAGGGCACTTGCATTAAGGGATTGGATCTTGCACTGTGGAAGAAGAGATGCAGGCTCACAAGTCAATTTAACTGGGGGAAGCTGCTGCTTATGCAGATGTCACTGTTTACAGTTCCTGGTAAAGGCAAAACTCTTGAAGAGGTCAGTCTATTTTTTAGGCACAGTTGACAACACCAGTATAATCACTCTTAGTGCTTCACCCTGGATCTGCTCACCCATGGAATGGCTGGGTAAGGTACACTGCTTCTGTTATAGCACACCCACAACAAAACAAATCCCAAAATGGAAAGCAATATAATACCAAGTATCATGGCATAACTGATAACTTTGGGGTGTTTTTTTTTCATCTATTTAAGATGGAAGAAGCAATCTCTGTCTTTCGGTGGGATAGGCTGGAAAATGTACATCAATTGAAACACTGGTTGAGATGACCAAGACAATTGCTGGATGCTGTTTGACATCTAAACTGCTCATTTCAATGTTTCAGTCACTATTCATCAGTGGGAGGTAACAAAGAAAACCTGGGGTTTTCTCCTTCTTAGACAGAAATACTGTATAATGACATTTCTGGCATCAGTGCATTCCTGTTCACCTTTCTGTTCTTCATGGATGTCAGTTGTTTAGATAAGACATCCAAAGAGCTCCTCATCCTGATTAATTTTCTCAGGAGGAAGGAAAGAAGACAGAAGGGAGCATAATTTACTTAATTGAACTTTGATAGCTGTGAAGCCCTATAAAGAGACTGTAATCCAACTCCAAATAACCTCCACTGAAGATTAATAAACATGGAAGAACCAGAGAGTAAAGATACAAAGGGTCAGAAAAAGTTGTCATAAACCAAAGAAGCCTAAGAAGAGTGGAACATAATGAAAAGCTGTCAACAGTTTTGCTTCAATCTAGTGTAGTACACTGCTCCTTGCTGCTGCTAAATAGGTGCCATACTACAGCCTGGTATTCCCTGGTTTTCAGGATAAGTATATAAAGTTTCTTGTACTAAGTTTTATTCTTTCAGAGAAAAAGAACTAACCCTTCAGTAGTCTACTTTAGCCTACTTCCAGAAAGCACCTGCAAGAATTCTAATATAAGTTTTCTTTTGGAAGAAAGCACCACTGTCTTCCACAACAAGCACAAACAGGTTCATGGATCACAAAATCAGATGACTCAAAATGTTGAGTGTTTTCAAAAGCAAGATGGAAGAATGTATTTTTTTATTTACATTGATTTGAACTGAATTAAGTTGGGACATTTGGATCTATTCCTCACCAAGAACAATGGATCTTATTTCTAGGTTCATGGGGTGATCCAGCTCTAGTCAACAGTGGCAGGACAGAATAGGAAAGATTTCAGCTTTCTATTGACTGAAGGGTGTTCAGAATTTTATCTTCAATGTTTAAGATCTCCTGCCATTCCCTACTGCTAATGAATTCTAACTGCAGCTCAGAAGAAAAATCTCAAGGGAACAAAAAGCTTATGAAGAAGAACGAAGTGTGATGGATGGTTAGGAT
The DNA here is from genome assembly GCA_013400915.1 of Pardalotus punctatus. NCBI lineage: Eukaryota > Metazoa > Chordata > Aves > Passeriformes > Pardalotidae > Pardalotus > Pardalotus punctatus. The sequence goes on along the minus strand of VZTX01026146.1, from coordinate 184,910 downwards.
TACCCCAGCAGATAATGTGACTACAAACAGGTTTTAAATACTTGCAAGTAAATGTATGTATTCTGGTGTGTCTTGATCCCAGGTACTGTTACTTCACCTGAACACTTAGCTAGGGTAGGGATACACCTTATGCTACAACAAAATATGTGAAACTTATAGTCAAGTGATTTAATTTTCACTCAGTGTACAATGATGAAACCCTTCATTTTAGGAAAAACATTGCAGTCAACCTTCCAAATTTTCAAGTGGAAGCAGCAATGTGATGTAGTTTGTAAAACATACTGTGAAACTAAAAATGTGCCAGTGAGAAGTAGTGACTTCACTGAAAGTCACATGGAGAAAAGTTACTGCTATTAAATTGAAGACTTCTCTTTTGTCCTACAAAGCATGGGTTACACCTTCTCTGGCAAAAATCCTGTATCAAATATCCTAAAATGGTCACTGATGCGGACAAAAATTACAAGAGGCAGAAGTGGCTCAACTGTGCCTGTGGACAAACCACAGGAGTCTCTTCAGTTGCACTGGGAAGTCAATACTGGTTGTCAACATTTCACTGGATTTAGTTTTACATCTCTCATTTCTTTCTCAATTGATTTGGACATTTAAAAGATATTTCTAATCCTTTTACCATGCCCTGGTGCCTTAACAGTAGCCTCAGCAAGGAATGTTACCTATTATTTTTTGTATCTGCAGAAATCTTCATGCAATGTGTAAGTAAAAGCAGCAGAGAAATTGAAGCAGAAGCAGACTCAGAAGAACTGAGGTACTTTTCAAAAACTTTAGCTCTGGCCTGAGAGTTCCCATATAGACTCTCCTAAGGAGCAGCTGACATGTATGTTCTTCACACTTCTCCACACCCAATTTATTCCTGCAAATCAAACATACCAAAAGGTGCAGGATAACAATGACTTCAAATTCTAAAAAAATCAAATTTCCCTACCCCAATAAACCCTCAACCTGATTTTGTTGCACCCCTGGATTTGCTACTTGAACTGTAATCAATTCCTGGTGTGTGTTTCAGTACCTGTAGCTCTGCTCTGCCTCCAACTCTCTAAAATAATTCCATGGAAAATGTGAAGAAGCATTTATAGCCTTGCCCTTGCAGGTGGCTAGATCCAGGGGTAAGTTAACACCATCCCTCTTCCACAGCTGTCAGGCCCTACATAAAATGAAGCCAGAAGAATAATTTTTGAAGACTAGAGCTCTGAATTGTTCATACTTCTACTGATAATTATCTGGTTTTATTTAGCATCTTAGAAAGCAAGGCACAAATGTACAAAATTGCATCTACTAAATCAGATAATTTTTATATATATTTACACAATTATCATCATATAAAATGTGCTTTGACAGTGTCATAGCACAACAGTAGAGGAATAAAGGACAGCCTGATAATAAACACAAATACCAGGTCCTGGATTTCTCTTTGTGCTTCACCTGAAGGAACATATTCATATGCAGATACACAAAGAAATCCAGTCACCATCCTTTATTTTCCACACTTCACACAGATCAAACTTTGTTGCTAAGAAGCTGTGGAAGGAGTAAAAGGCAGTAGACCAGCACCCAGAAGAAAATGACAAAGTAGAATAGCTCTGGCTGCTCAAAAATCGTAATCTCGTGAGCTGGTGCTGGAGTCTCACTTGCTTCCAAGTCCTTTTTCATCCTGAAAACAGGAGAGAATTCAGTAAGAGGCAAGGAAAAGAAGCAAAAACCTTCAGTGTTAATAATTATTGTGAAGATCAGAGGCTGCACTAAAAGACAGAAGTTTAATTAACCTATTCAGTCTAGTCAGTTGGAGTCCCAGCTAGACTAGGAGGGGGATTCTGGGTGTTAGCAGCATGTTCCTTCCAGAGCCAGCATATGTAAGAATCAACCTTCTGAAAACTCCAGACAAATTCCCAGGTAGTTTAAGTACGTGCCATTACAGCACAGCCCTCTGGTGTAAGATTTCCTCCAGTCAAAAAAATGCCCTTTTGTTTTCAGAACACTAAACATAGCTCTGGGCAACACATACCACACTTCCACAATTTCACTTATACACTCGATCTGACTTGATATACTTTCCCCACATCACTTACTTGCAGAGCTCCTCATGCTAGGCACTAGAATATTAAACAGAAAAAGCCCAAAGACCAACCCCCCAAGAAACCAACTAGAAGTTGGGGTTTTCCCGGGCAACTCCAAAATTTCAGCTTTCCAATTTTCCAGCTGTGCTTCATAAGGGCAAAGCCCGATAGACTCTTCCAGCACCACTGAGCTCTCAAAAAGACAAGGGAAGGCCTTATTTAAAAAGGCACAAGATGGTACAATCATTTAATAATTTTCTAGTACTATAAGAATAACCAGTTTACCTCTGGTAAACTGTTTTTAATGTACTTTTGGAGAAAAATTGGGTTTTTCTGGCTTGGGGCATCCTACCAGATATACACCTGAAATATTACAAAAATATACCTGATATATTACCCAAATTTCAGTTAATATCAGCAAATTGTACAACTGATACAACTGTAACAGCTATTTGTGTATATTTTTTTAACAGAAGCATGAGACCAGGCAAGTGGATCCTGATAATATTTTGTGTGTTGTCAGCATCTAAATCTAAGAACCATTTTACCTAGAAGTTCTGAGAGGTACTATTCATATCAGCTAAGAAGGAAAACCTAAAGTGATCCTTGTTTCTTAAAGGTATTTAGACCCCAATACCAAAGGGATACACGCGCTGTGTTCACAACCCATCACCCTAAGTCTAAACTAACCACACATACAAATTATCAAAAATCACGGATGCATGAACAGAGGTCAGACCTCCACTGAAGTAATTGACTTGCCCTAGCACTGATCTCACTAAACATTGTTTTAACAGTCTTAAAGAGTCATCACTGCCAGAGAGCCTAACATTTGAAGTTTTCCCACTCTTTTCTCAGCCTGAGATATCCACCATGTGGGGAAAGCACTCAGAATCTTGCTTAGAGAGCTGAATCTTTCAAGTCAAGAAAAAGCATTTTAGTCAAGGGACAGATTGAGCAAAAAAGAAGTTTTGTATCTTATGGGAAATGTGGACTCTGAGCCATTACAGAAGACAGTTGCTACTGTTATCATTAATTTCCAACTCCCTTTGCATCACTGCTAGTAGTACCTAGGAGTTATGGATTCCTTGCAAAAGTTAGTGTGAATAAGAACCACTCACCCAATGATTAATGGATTTTCATCCATATCTGCCATCTTCGGCTCGTTTACAACATAGGTTTCCTTAAACAAACCAGGAATAGATTAGATAACAAAAACAAAATTCAGCATCTAACAAAGGTGGTAGTTGTGTGTGTATTTTATGCAAATTGTATCCAATGTTTGCTCAAATAAAATGAAAGTGTTCTTATAAACATATTCCCTGTCAGCACATCCAGCACTACAGTCTGGTACATGCACAGAAAAGGCAAAAAGTTGTGAAGTAAGATTTTTTTGCTTTCAACTGCTTTCATCAGTTGAATAAAGCTCCCCTCATTCATATGTATTTCTAGTAGCCCTGACAGCATTGCAAAGCTCAAGCATCTGTGTGAAACCTCCCTTTCGTTGAACATTGGTGGCAGCATCTTTTCTTAAACTCCAAGATGGTCAGAATTTTATTATTGTGTTGAAAAAAAGCCATATTCCTATCCTTGCTCAGCGTGCCCAGATTGCTCACACTGTCCCTTCCTTCTGACTTTAAAAACAAAAATCCAGGCCTCAGCTGTATAGTGTGCTCCCAAGAAACCAGTATGAATCACATCTGTCATTAGGGATGCAGTTTCATGTTACAACTAAAATTCTTTTAGGGTTAGCTGCTGCTACTGATAATATAATACATTGCTACTGTGAGGGAAAGTGAAGGAGCTGAATTTTTCAGAAACAGTGCTCTTCAGGAGACATCCAGCATTTTTGCAGGGTTGAGACCAGGGCACCAACATCATACAGAGAATGCAAAAACTAAAAGAAAGAAATAAAGGCAGCTTCAAACAAGCAAAATGTTGCAGCAATACAGTAATGATGAAGTAAGACTTGAAGTTAGAATAGTTTTAACTGTAGTATTAGGTACTCCTGTGTGGATTTGTTCAAGGTTCAGTAAAGTTTAGTTACATGTATTTAGGAGAGTTCAGTAAAACTTTGCAACTATGCCTGGTTTTAGCACCAAAATTATTAGAAGTCACAAGACTTTCATACTGTCACTGGCCTTTTTACTGTGTGTGAACTTCTGGAGTTTAAGAGAAACAGCAATAAATAAATGTCCACACACCTACCTCCTCAGAAGCATTACGAGAAAACCTTTTTCGGAGATGAATGTTGGCATCACTGTCACTGCTTCTGAAATGTATGTAAAAGCAAGGTTTTTAAATTCATAACACTAAGTTAAAAAGAGCCACTGCAAATGAACATGACAGGTTTAAGCTATACAAAACCACAAATATGTATTGTTGCATGTATTAGAATATGGACTGGAATTTATCAGTAACATGACAAAAACGGCTTTGGGAAAATCTGACCTGCAATAAAAAATTCATATGTTCATAAAAGGAATCTATTCTGAAAAATTGTATCTGACAGCATTTTTGCCCCCTTGACATTAAAGTGCAAAAATGCTGTCATTTTCTACATTTAAGTGAGTATACCCAAGTTTGGTGGCCATTGATATTAAAAAAAAGTGGATTGACAGGGAACAGAAAGCTTGAAGGGGACAACAGGTTTTTCTAAGCAAAATCTCAAATTCATTAGGGTGCTCCAGTGATAAGCATCAACAAATTACAGTTCATGTCCCATTCAAATAGATTACCTAAGAAAAAACTAGAACATAAGAAAAACCAGAATTGAATGGAGCAAAATTAGCTGAGTGTCTCTGCACTGGGTCTGGCTGGGCTGTAGTTAAATTTCCCTAGAGCAGCCCCTCCAGTGCTGTGCTTTGTACTGGTAGCTAGAATGGTGGTGGTCCCACCCATGGGCTGGGACTGGGCAAGAGGTTGGGACACAGCCAGGAGAACTGACGAAAACTGACCAAAGGGCAGTGACACACACACACACTTGTTATTATATCTGTCTTCTGAAGCAAGCACTATACCCTGCTTCCCAGGAAGTGACTGGACATTGCCCTGGTGATGGGAAGTAGAGAATAAATAATTTATTTTTTTGTCTCCTGATTTGCTTCCGCACGTGGCCTTTGTGTTTTTTTCATTAAAATGCCTTTACCTTGACCTGTGAGTTCTCCATCTTATTTTCTCTCCAACGCCATATTTACTTGTTCAGAATCAGAAAAAACATCCAAAAAGTATCTATTGGAATCAATCAATCATGCTTCCACATAGTGTCACAATGCACATGGATTATCTCATCTACATTATAAAATACTCTCTCTGTTGGGAAAGCAGTTATAACACTTCCATATTCAAAATGCATTGGGCTTCCTCTTTTGTGTGGCAAAGTTTCTACAGGACAGTCAAATCAAGTCCCACTGAATCACTGAATATGTTTAAGAGAAACACAGGAAGAAGCCAATGAATCCCAATACTTCTTCCTAAAGCAAGACTACAAGAAACATCCAGTGGACAGGACACATTTCAAGACCAGTTAGGTGTATTTAAGACAAAGTTAATGTGAAATACCTTGCAAATTCCTGGAATTCAGCATTTTCTTCCAGGTTATCTTCTGATAGAGTAGTAGTGGCAACTTCTGAGCTCTGTAAATCTTCTTCAATCATAATTTTCCCTTCCTGCTCCCTATTACTATTTTCTTCTGGTGTCTTTATGGCTATTGATAAATCCTCAAGATGTTCTGCTATGGCCTGTTGAAATTAAGAAATGTTCTGCATTAGATAACAAGACTGATTCCTCACCCTTCCAAATACCTTAGTGGTACAGCCTACTCAGACTGAAAACCTCACTGAAGAGAATAAAAAAGCTCTGAATTTCTTGAAAATCTTTTGGGATACACTGAGCTATAAAGTATCATCAGTTCAACATACATACATTCATACATACATACAGGCAATTGTCAGATCTTTCTATTAAGAAGTCATGACATGACATGGCTCTTTGAGGCAATCCACTAGACTTTTTTAAACCTACCCCCAACTGGCCTTGCAAGTTAACAACAAACTGACTTCATTACTGTAGTTATTGTCAGGACCCAAACATGTTCAAGCAACATGTCTAAGCAACATGTAGAGCAGCATTAAATGGACACTCATTTCTGAAAAACACTGTCCAAAATTACTGTGCTGGAAAACATGTCTGCATTTCAAAACCAGTGTCTGCAAAAAGAGATGCAGGAGCAAACTGCCTAAACCAAATACCCCCAAATGCCCAAAAATACCCCAAAATGCCCAGTTCTTTCTCCTCCTCCACTGCAGGCAAGCCTTCATTTTACCCACATAACATATCCAATTCAAATAGGTTTTTTAAGTTTTTGTAGGCAAACTCACTTGGATTCAGACAAAAATTATCATTGCCTCTATGCTTTCTTTAGAAGCAATACTAATTTCTCTTCATCTCATTACAAATTATTAAAAATACCCTCTCTGGTAATCTTTTATGCCTAGGGATTATACAGAAACCCCAAACTATTTTAAAACATAATAAAAATTCACATTTTTGCTATACAATTAGGTAATCTTTTATGCTTAGGGATGATTATATAGAAGCCTCAAATGATTTTAAAACATAATATAAATTTACATTTTTGTGGTGCCATTAGTATTAGGGCTTGTTTTCTCTTTTAATGTCAGGTCTTCTCAGGAATCTGCAATTCCATTCATTCCAGTAGGGGGCTGTGGTAAACAGTGTAATGGGACAGGAAACCAAGTACATTTTAAATATTTCTCCCAAACATTTCAAAATGAAAGAAAATGAAAGCCACTGGGGGTCTGATGCTAAGCCCACATATATACACAAAGAAATGCTGGTAATAAAATAAAATACCTCAGGATGTTGTGGAATAATGGAATCTTGATGGTTGGTGGCCTTATTGCCATCTTCTTCTATTTCTAACTCTTCTACTAGTAATGGCACTTCTTTTTCATCAGAAGAATTCACACGACTGTTTGTTTTTGTAGTTTCTTCCTCACTGTTCTCAGTATCTGTTTCGGATGGAGGGGTACCTTGCTTATTTTCCAAGTCTGGCTCTGGAGCATCTTCCTTGTAGTCCTGTTCTGGTAAGCTCTCCTCATGTGAAACATCCGTTACTGTTTCAGAAGAAGCCTTTTCATTTCCAGTATCATAACCTTCAATACAAGGCTCAAGGTAAGCGTTCAGAACTGCTGATATGGGAACATTATAATGTGGATAATAAAAGAGATCATGGGGTATCACAGATACTTTTGAAGAACTGGGTATCGCTTCAGCTGCAGACTCAACTTCATCACAGCTGTCCAGGTCCTCTGGACTTTTAGGTACATCTGAGAGAGAGTCATCAGATGTTTCATGCTGTGTAGATGGTTCTTGGCTTTCGAGATTTGAACCATTCAGTGAACAAGGGTTCGTTTCTGTTGTCTCAAGGACAGGTGATTCCTTTGTATGTTCATCTTGTGGAAGTGTCTGTATTTCCTCATTTAGAAGATGAAGAACATACTTCTGTGTATCTTCTTGTTTTGAGGTATCTTCTGGTAAAAGAATTGAAGACTGAGGTTTACTCTCTTCTACTTTATTAATAGAATCATCTGTAAGTATACCTGAAGTCCAGGATAATGGACTCAAAGAAGAAGTATTGGCTGAAAGGCTCTTAGTTTCATTGTCATATTCAGTAGGGGTTTCCTTAGTTAATTCTTCAGAGTATTCTTCAAAAGAGTCAACAGAATTTTTCTGATCTGTCAGAGCAGCTGGAGAAAGGTCATCATTCTGTTTCAGTGGATCATCAGTGATGCTCCCTTCACCTGACATGAATTTATCATTTAGAGCCTCCCAAGAGGAATTGGATTCAAAACTGACAGATCCTGTAATTTTCAGTGAGGTAGGCCTTTGAGGCTCTTCTTCAGATGTTTCCTGTAAATCGCCTAACACTTGACTCAGTTTCCCATTGCAATTTTCAGAAATGGTTTCTGATGGGATTCTCTCAGAGATATCATGAATATGGACCTTTGGAGGAGCTGGATGACTCCTCTCATGATTAACAGTATACATGTTTTCTTCACTTTCACTTAAAATCAAGATTTTGCCTTCTTTTTCTGATGGTGTGTCCTTAATGTGGACATACGTGGACTCAATTGGAAGCTCCTTGTCAGGATCTGTAAAGTCTTCCTGTAAGTGATGATACACCATTAGAAGACAAATCCTACCTCAGGTACCATTTTACATTTCCCAAACACCATGGAAAGAATAACTATCTAGTCTATCACCCTGTTACCTTGTAAATGGCCAATTAATGACTCACTGATTTTGAAAGCAGGACCACTAATCTGGCAAGTCAAGTGCCTTGAACAAAGCTCAGCATCAATGGCACTTGTACAGGAAGATCAGAATGCAGACAAGCCCACTCCTCCATTATTAATGTATTCATCTCTCCCTGCTGCCCCTGCGGACACAACTGACTTGGCTTTTTGACACAATCCCAAACCCTGGAAATAACAAAAATCTAACAACTCCAATAAATCCATTGTGAAATATATTGATGTACCAGATTATTTCTTTCCAACAGACTTCCCTTCCAAAGTCCTGCTCGTTTAAGTTGCAGTTTATTTCATGCTTATAATTAATGCTTTTGACTGCTGTATTTACAAGATTCAGCTTTTGGTATCTTGTGTCTCATACTTACTAAATTCAGACTGATTGTGGCCCTCAAACTTGGGAAGATGGATGTAAAAATTAAATTCAAAGTCCAATGAATCATTATAGATAAAGGAATAAATTTCAGCCTTATTTAAACCAATACAGCAAAGTAGAAGAGACCTATGAAACCAGTTCTAACCTCTGAAAGTTTGGATGTAAATCTATAAAAGCACAATTCTACCTAAATCACTTTAGCAATCACCAATGAAAGCCCATTTCACTGAATTTAAGAAAAATGTGAAAAATTAAATCCAGTTTTGTTGTTTAGTTTAAATAACTTAGAATGAAACCTAGAAAATATGTCTGACTTTATTACGCACACCAAAGCAAATTAAAGAAATGACATGGCATAGATGTAAACACATACCCCTTCCAGCTCTGGGAAGTGCTCCAGAAATTGTGCCACATATGTCACAATCGACTGTTCATCGGGTGACTCCACCATGATATCTGTGGAACAGACATGAGGGGCTTGAGTACACACAGCTTTGAAACACTCTTGCAGAGGAACAGATTGTCAGACATTTATCCTGCCGTTATGGTCACAGAAATAACAGCTTCAAACACTACTTTTTTTTTTTTCTGACAGATAAGAGAGATGCTCTTCACTGCTGATGGCACTCAACAGAGTTCTCAACATCCTATTCACATCCATTTTTTCCTATTTCCAAACACATACTGAACTCCGATCAGGGTCCCTTTTCATCCACTTTTATACTGCCATTTATGCTGTTGTCACTAGACAGTTGAGTGTTTTTGAGCTACAATACAGAGGTTTATTTTTAGCAGGATGGCCCTGTCTTCTAACAGCTGATGAAAGTGCAATTGTGCTTTCAGCCATGACATTAAGGCCTAACACCAGTGTAGTGGAGTTCAGTAAAAAGAACACAAGAAGTCCATTTATACATATTTTACATACACAGACACACTTATGTTTACATGTATAAATGCATGTGCGTATATATGCACTGTAAAGGGAAAACTGGGAGATGCAAATGCATTTTAATGGGTATCTCTCCATTTGCCTGGTATGGCAGCCTCGCACACTTCATCTGGAGTGACGTTTACTCTCTGCAGACTAGGTGTTACAGAGCGGTGCTGATGCACTGAGACACCCCTAAGCACAACAATTAATGCCCCCTAAGAATGCAGATGCCACAAAGCATCTAAGCATGAACCAGGAGCAGTGTACACAGCTAAAACCATGGTAAGATCTCTGACCCCAAGGAGATTACAAATATGTCTCGAAGCATACAACTGCAATCCACTGACTTTTTTTTTTTCTTATCAAGAAGCTCAGCACACAGATCACATCAGCAGCCTAGGCACTAGGAGGTTTTTTGGTAGGTAACACATTGCAATGTTCATGAATTATTTATCATATAATTATATATCATCATTGTCTGAGTGTTACCCAACAAGCTTGATGTATTTTACCTTCTGGTTCGAGGAGCCGAGGAACACCCAGTTTATTCTGTGCTATGCTGAAAGCATCCTCCAGGTTTTCTCGTGCTGATTTGTCCAGTGCATGCTTCATGTCTACCAAAGTACAGTCTATGGCTTTTATGACGGCTAAGAAAGCAAGGCCACTCCTCCAACTGCTTGTAAAGTCCTGGACTGCAACGCCATACCTAAATAGAATTATGTACTGTTTACATGGGTGGTTTGTTACAAAATCCACAGTAAAGGCATTGTCATTTTCAGACTCCTGAAAGCTAAAACGTAAGGTTGCTGAGTAGCACTTGTCACATTTGAGATATTTTTGGATTTCAAAATGTAGAAATACATCCAGAAAATTCATGTGTTCACAAACTGAATTGGTGTGGCTAACAGCTGACATCAACCTGCTTGTAGGAAGTAGTTAGTAAAAACAAAGCCCTCAAGAATTCAGCAACCACATTTAACATTCACAAAACCAAATGTCTCTGTGATTCCTGTTTCTGCTGCTCTCCAGCATTTTAATTTTAAAGTTGGGAAAACTTCCAAGATTTAAATATTTAAACACATAAGCATAAATGATTCACATTCCTGTGTACTTGGCCTTCTATAGAAGAAAATTTGCCAAAATGCAAATGGTGTTAGCGTATGCATAAACCACAAGAGTGTTAGATGCCCAAAGTTTTGGAGGAAAAGACAGCCATCAAACTTGCAATGGAATACAGCCCCAGAATAGAAAATTCTGCACAGATCATGGGATAACAGGATTACAATGATGCTATTATGTTTTCAATACTGCAGTTGCAAGAACAATTTTCTCTTATTAGATCTTTACAGCTTGTATTCTTTGGGCTGAAAATCTGTGGCCTTTACTTTCTTCTTTACTTACTCAGGTCCTCACTTTCTTTGTATCACCTGTTAATCATGACATCAGCATTATTTTGGACTAAACCTGTGCTTTCTCTGTGGTCTGCTGCAAACTACAGATCTCAATGGGACAAGTTTATCTGCTCAACAAGCACCCTTAGCCTCACTGGAGATAACCAAAGGATGATGTGGTACACAGGACCAAGTATTTAACATGTAAATTTTTGTCTTCAACACTAGACACAGAAAATTTGTGTTCAAAGGCAGATTTGGACATATAAATCAACAGACAAACATGCCAAATATTCAGCTTACCAACCTGTATAAGTAACTTTGACACATGCCCTCTTTAAAACTCTCTGCCAGTCACTATTTCAAACAACAATATATGTAAAATACACTCCAAGCATTTGCATGTGCATGAGACATCTTACACTACAGTTTTTTAACTTGACAGTAACTCTGCCAGGATAAACAATTATTACACAAAATGCTTTGGTGAAAGAACCGCTTATTTATTAAAGAGGAGAGAGATGTGTTGTGCACTGGAAAGGCACTCAAATGTTACAAGTTCAAGAGAAGTGACTTAAGTTTCACCCCATTCCTGTCTTTAATTCTGAGGAAGGAGGGACTCTACTAGGGACTCTGTCCTTCAAGGCACTCCAGCACACAGAGGAGCTTCCTCAAGGCTACTGCTTAATTTTAAAGGCTGCTGATAAAGCCTTTCAGTACATTTATTTTTTCAGTTCACCCCTTGGCTATACCTAAGCTTTAATTAGCAAAAGATGTCAAATAGACTGCATGAAAGCCAGGATCTGGGGAGTAGAGAATGATCCTGTTTTAAACAGCACCAAGCAAGTTAGTGCAAGTTAACATTTAACACTCGAACCATGGAGCCAGCAGCAGGCTTCAAGGTCACATGGCTGCTGAAAACACATGGCCCTAGTGAAACACGCCCCTGCAGAGACCCTGGGCTCCCAAACTTCAACAGCAGAAGAAGCCACAGCACATGGTAACACACCCATAGGGCAGGACAGAGAAAGGTGGTGCAGCTTCAAAAGGGCAGGTGGCAAGACACTGTTTTATACAAGGGTTTGTTAGCTTACTTTCTGGTTTTCCTCTGAACCCAGATTAGAAGGGCCCTGATGGCTTTCCGCTGATCCTTCACTGTAATGGACATGTTTCTCTCCACGCTGGGAGTGCTGGGGGATGTGTCTGATTCTGGACCACTGGGCCCAGAGGACAGGCTGGAGGAGGAGGAGTTCCTGTTGAGGTTGCCTGTCAGCTCCTTAATCTGTAATAAAAGGTGAAATACACAGTGTTCTGCTTTATCACTGACTGCATCGTGTCCTTGTTTTCATGCAAACTTTGAAGAGATCAGTGCCATAACTGAATTTTAAGTGATAATTATAGACCTGTTCATTTTAACTCTCAACTTGTATTTTACAGTCAAGACAGCCAGCAGCAGCCCAGGCAACAGAATGGGGAAGCTACCAGTTCAGGCCGAACTGCGCAAATTAAACAAAAAAGCAAAGAAACATGTCCTTGAAAGGAAAGTTAGTTTAGCTGAAATTGTTCTCTTCACAGGAGTTTCTTGAGTGAAATATTTTTAGTCAAGAAATGGTGACCTGAAGGAGCACTCCTGTCCTTGGTCAGTATTGACATTTGAGACCAAATTTTCCACTCTGATGCTTTTGGGTCCCCTGTGCCCTCTGCTGCCAGGGAAACAGGTCCTGGTCACACCATCGCTGCCTGTGAGTCTGCCTGGCCAAACTGGTTCTGTGCAGCCCAAGGAGCTCATCCAGGGAGAGAAGCCCCAGTGCAACTTTGAGATCATTTTTTTAACCCTGTAGCCACTTTTTAAATCAGACCAAGAGAATGAAAGGCCCTCACAGTTTTATGAGAGTTGCAGAACCCTCCCTCCATCTCTCTCTGTCCATTAGAATTTGGGATTGTCTAGAAGGTAATTTTCAAACTATGTGTAGATTAGGGAGCAGTTTTAATCTAAGCCTGGGGATAAATCAATTTTCAGGCTCAAATATGTTTTATCAGTTCCAGGTCCTTTGAGATCTTTCATATGACCATGTATATATGTCAGTTGCAAATTTTTGCCAAGTTGAGTAAGTCTCCAGAGAACAATGATTCTAAATGGAGTTTCCCACCACATTGGACCAAATCCCGAAAAGGTTATTGAAAATAAACTGTGACCTGGAACCAAACCCAGGACGCTGGTTCAGATCCAGGAAATCTGGAACTGAACCCAGAGAAGGCACAGGAAGGAAGGGAAAGTAGTAATCTGAAGCTCTAATTCAGGTCCAAGTCAAATGAGGGCCTAAATTGTCTCCAATTTACATCAAAATAGGTCCAATGAAGTAAAATGAAAGCAGCTGCAAGTGTAAAATTAGTGTCTATTAGAAGGGAAAAGCTCAGGTTTGGCATGATTAATTATGTTCTTTAGGATTAAAAATCAATTTAAAAATCAGTATTCAGCTGGAATAGACGGATACCATGAAGACTGATTACTTATGGTTAAAGTATTCAAATTTTATTACCTGAAAAAACAAGATTATATTCCATATTAGTCCAAGTACCAGAGAGGAATTTCCATCTGCTATTTCTGCTGCATCGATGCTAACAAGCTTTACCTGTAGAAGAGATCATTAATTCAGAGCCAAATTCAAAGCAGCAAGGTATATGCAAAGAACACACTGAAACTACTGGATGCTCCATACCATGTCTGCCACTGACAGGCCAGCAAAAAAGCAATACTTAAATCTTTTATTAATGAAAATTTGCCCTGATCACAATCATCTTGCTCCTGGAACTCCTATCTGAAGCCCCCAGCACAGGCTGCAGAACAGAAGTGAACTCAGTTCTGCATTTTTGGGACCACAAATGCATTTCCTCCATACCAAAATGGAAGAAGATAGGGCCCCTTCCAGTGCATCCCCCTCATAAAAAGTAGAGAATCATTTTTCATACAAAAATCTAAAATCCTAGTAAGAGCTGCTTACTTCCATTTTGCTATGCATCTCCTTTCTCCTTGCTTATCCCACCTTACACAGCTTGTCACAGAGTTCTGATTAAATCAGTTAGCAACGGATAGGGTTGCCTAATCCAAGCAAACTGGAGACTTTCCCACACTGAGGTTTTTTCCAGCTGATAACACCAGGATGTTATTCTCTTAGACAACACAGACTTGGTTTTGGCAAAGGTCACAGAGGAGGGAGGAAACAAGGAAGCTGTCAGTACTGCACATGGAACCCAGACGGAGTTAAAGCCCAACAGCCCATTTATCACTGAGGAATCCCGGACATGGTGAATCACTCAGCAGTGCTCTACCCTGCTGCCCCAGTTCCACAGGAGTGGACACTGTCAGCTTCCACCCACTGTGGTTTAATATCTAACCCTGAAGCTCTTGGCAGCCAAGGCATTTTGCCAAAACTTTCATCACCACCGTTCACTAACTCGTTTGGTTAAGCTGAAAAAGGAAAGGAAAAAAACCCTTTATTTAGTGGTTTGCACAACGTTTTCAATCTTAGCAAGAAGACACCTCTAGCTGTCATATTTCAAGGATCAGATTTCTTTCTAGCTCCAAGGTATTTGGCATGGGAAAACCTTTAACACTTAGTACATTTGAATAGCAGTTTCTCCAAAATGAGGAGCAAGTCGCATTTATCATTACACTGCTAGTGTGAGCTCTATCCTCTTACTGCTGCTTATGTTTGTCACCCAGCCCAGTAGAGATACTCAGCTAGAAGATATTGGTTGCTTACTCTTAAGGGAACAAGAAATCCCTAGGAAAGTAGTTTTTAGGACTACTAATTTAAAAACCACCTGCATTGAAGGCTCCTCCTGCCTGGCCTTGCTGATTGAGGACCTAGTGAGGTCCTGGCAACCAGATATGCTTCAGCTGCAGCTCTGCCAAGTGCTGGTACCAACAGAGAGAAATAATCTCATCTGCCAGTGGGCCTTAGCTGGATTTGGGTAGAAAGCATCAACTGGGAAACTGTTAAGAAATATGTGAAGATGCAAAATATTTCTTAGCAGTTCTACAGCGGGAGTGTAGACGTACACATTTAGGGCCAGATCAGCCCCTACTGATGGAGGAGTTTCCATAGGGAGGCTGGAACACCTGGAAGTTACTGGACAACTTCTTGACCTTTCACATCCTCTCCTGGAGAAAAAGGCAAGGGATGTTAAACCTCCCACATCTACAAGGTCATAAGAGATGTGCTAAGACCTCACATCATGCTCATTCCTGCACTGGGGTTTGCAGCAACTCTCCTGCATGACAAGCCCTGCTGCTGGAGCAGGAGCTGACCACAGTGCAGGGAAGCAGCAAAGTGACACCAGTTGCTGTTGGAGCATCCCAGACAAGGCAGGGTTTTGCCCACGCTGATCCCTCCTCACCTATAAAGTTTAACCTTACTGAAGTCCTTTATAGGAAATAGCCCAATACTTGTTTTCTCTTTCTGGAAGATCTAGGTATACCATGTATACAAATTGTTACATGGCTGGGGCTTCTCTTGACCCCATTACTCTCAACATTTTTTAAAATCAAGGAGTTTTCAACACGCAGGCCACTTCCACAGGGCTTTGGAGTAAACCCATAACAGGAGAAATAAAAAAAGAATTAATAATTTCCAGCTACAGGGTCTGATCACACTTGGTCACAACTGTAGGAAGTGATACTGCAGTAGTATAACACTGACTATGAAGGAAGTTATATCCCTGTAAGGCTCCCTGATTCCTGGAACTATGTATTTATATCATGTTCCCAGATTTCATTTTCTCTTGCCTTTGACTCATGATCAGCTGCTGCAGCAATCAGTTTACCAGATAAATATATGATTTCTAATAGTGAAAGTATTTCTGAGAAAAGAAAGTCATCTATCATCAGTGTAACTGAAGTAATGCCACTAAACCCCAGATCATAAAAATTACTTGCATTTTTTTAATTTTCTTTTAATATTGGGTTCCTGATCCTTTAATCCCATTGAACTTTAACATATAAAATGAGCAAATAATCCTTGCTTTAGACTCTGTAGGTGTTCCTGTGCATTTTTATGGGGCTTTTCAGCCACGCTGCTAAGGTAAGTCGCAGCCTTTTTAAGCAGTACACTCCTCTTACATACATGCAGCACATCAGATTAGCAAAAATTACAACTTGCAGCCTACATCAAGAGAAAAAATTAAGATTAGTCTTTGAAAATACTCACATTACTGTCCTCCAAGAACTTCAGTGCTTTGGCGATGTTGTTCAAACGAAAAATGCGATGGGTTGAAGATTTGTATTCGTGCATCTAGACAAAAGAAGTGGCAGTGTTTTTAAAAATGATGGAATCATTCACCGCATCATAAAAAGTTTAAAACACTGCAAGTATTGAGGCAAAATAAAGTGAAGGAGATCTATCTATGAAAAAATATTGCCATCTTTTGTGAGCAGCAAAATGCTTCAACTACACAACTGTAGCAAAACAGGGTTAACAACCAGCTTTCCTGCTCTCCAGATGTTATCACTCTCTTGGACCTGCCACATTGATTATTTATGAAATCACTCCCCAACCACGTTCAGTCACAGGATCAGATTTGCCTGAAAATTCATAATAATAGATTTTCTTTTCTCTTGAATTAAATAAAATTATCCTAATTAGGAAGCATGAGGAATTTTGATAGCAGGCACAGGCAAGTGGGAGGCAAAAACCTTCACTTTGGCAGAAATGAAAGATTTTGCATGCCTGTCTCCCTGCCATTCCACTTTGGCACACTGTTTTCATCCCATGTGTGCAGAAACAGGTAAGGAGAAATTCGTCGAGCTGACCTCACCCACTTCTCTGACCTCCTCCCTGACCTCCCAGGGCATAGCCTAGGGTTTACCATGATGTATCTCCCACTTCAATTCCTTTCAAGCCTGGCCCTGAATGCAATCTCTGTGAATGCACATGGAGACACTGCTGCTTCTGCTGCAGCTCTGCCAAACTTCAAGAATATTAAAAAATATTCTTGACTCTGAATGTGTGAGCACACATTCAGGGGCCATTCCTGCTGCAGGGTATGCAGGTGGTCAGTCACTACAGAGCATCACCGGGTGCATCTGCAGTGGTGAGACAGCTGCTCCTCTTACCCAAGTGTGGTAGCCACATACAGGAGAGTTCTTGATGACAAGATTGATGGAGAAAGAAAACATTACAGTCAACTGTAACTGGGCATTTATATTTGCCCTGGGTGTTCCATTTCTGGTATGTGGAACTTTACACAGCTCTTACAAAGAAAGGAGGAGAGAAGTTTCTGATTAGTAAAGCTTTGCCTTGCTGATTTTGACCATATTAGCAAGACTAATGAAACATGAGCCAGGATATCAGAATTAAACTCAAACCTACAGCAGGCATCAGAAGACCTATTGAATGTCATAATGATCTTAGACAACATAGAACCAGAACTTAAGGATTAAAAAAATGATACAGCAAATATGTGTTTTCTTGGTAATGTGATTTGGGTAATCTCCAAATGGAATGTTTGAGCATTAAAGTATTAAAGCCTTAAAAACCCTGAGGGGTAGGAACATTAACACTGATCACACACCATTTACACCTCATTGTTGTAAATTTCCTTGAAATTTACATTACAGCTCAGGACACCAGCCTGTAACATAAGGAAATTAGGACAAAGTTGCTGAAATTCTTACTACTTTAAGCAAGATATGGGCCCAAATTCACCCTTATTCCTTGGATGTCCAGGCACCGTTGCTTGTAACATACTGAGCTCCTATGTATGGAGGATTCTCCCTCTCTGTACATACCAGCTTTTGCCCTGACAGGACTTCCAGGAGCGCCATCAAGATTTTGCCATCTTGTATATCAGTAAACAAGTCTTTCACTTTCAAAGGAGGCTTGCACTGTGAAGAAAAGAAAACACACAACTTTTAAAGCAGAACTGTTTGATAAGTCACCATGATTTCAGAGAGACTGAAGAATTTTACAAGACACAGATACAAGAAGTAAATCGTAGCCTGCAGTAAGAAAGAGCTGACTGTTCTTCACATCTGTGGCAATTCTGTCCTAGGAATGTTGGAGCTAAAACTGGAATCAGACAAGTACTAATTCCAGATTTCCCCTAACAGAATCTAACCCTAAATACTGTGCCTAAGAAATAACTACCCAAGGTTTGGGTGCTGATACCTCAGGCTAAGACACATCCAACAGAAGCAAATACCACTTTATGCAGAAATAAGCCTATGATCCAGCCAGCCACAATGTCCTTTCTCATCTGAAAGATTTCTGGGGGTACCATTCTGTCTCCCAGTATTTTCTAAGTACTTTAAAAAGCAACTTCTTGTATTGTGTTTCTCTCGTCTCAGGAAACTCCTGCAAAGGGAATCATCTCCTCACTTCACTGTGGTGTTGGTTGATGTGTGCACTTCGAGGCACACAGCCAAGTCAGCTCAGCCTGCAGGGGTAGTGCCAGCTGCAGCAATTACACTCTGCTCAGGTGTCACTCACTCATGTGTCCTTTGAGAGCCAATCTTTCCATATTTGGTTGGGCAACACACTTCTGTTCGATTCAGCACCGCTCCTGGCAAACTGGGACCACACATTTTCATTACTGGTCTTTAATCTAGCCAAGAGTAGTAAACAATGCTCCATGAAAGAAAGCAAACTACCTTTCATTTCAAAATTAAGTAATTTATCTGAAAGACTAAAACCCAAACACTTTCTATTCTTTCAGTACTTAAAGCAAGAACAAACAGAACTCAGAAATTAGGACTACTCCCAACTATCCCATGACCAGCAGAGCCAGATCCTCTCAAAAGATGACCCAAGTGGGATCACACCAAAAGTTTCCTGAAGAAGTACAAGAAGACTTCATTGCTGCCTCTGAAAAAGAGAAGTCACTCTGCAAGAAGAGCTTCTTTGAGGATAAAGGCAGAAGCCACCTTCCTCAGTGAGTGTCCTCAGGGAATCACCTCTAATTAGAGACAGCTTTGGTGAAGCTCTCTGTTTACATGGTTATGTTTATTATGCCACTTCCAGGAATAACATTAATACAGAAGAAGGCTTTTGCCCTTTCTCCAGAAAAGCATTTTTATTTGTTGAATCAGAGAGGAAAAAAATATGTATGTAGTCTAGAGAAAGCTGACCTTCCCACAAAGGTTCTAAGACTACATGTGCTTGGCACAGCAGAATTAACAGCACCCTACAGCCTTTTTCATTATATAATTCCTTCTGTAAATCAAAGACCTTCTTTACAGTCACATATTTGACAACCCTGACAAGTTCCAAAACTGCAGTCAGTTTGAAGCCCTAGAGCCTGATTCACGAAGGCATCACATAACACTGTCTTCGTTCTGAGAGGCCTTTGGGAGCAATTGCTAGTCAAAACATTTCCAACTAGCCTTATTCTGATTTTCCACTGAGATTTAAGAGGATTCTTTTATGCCTTGAAAAACACTCAGTGCAGAGTAGTGGACTTAATCAACTATATATGTGATGCCTTTCTTCTAAAGCCCCTTTACTTTATTGTGTCTGAAATGCAATCACTTCTCAAGAACTACAGGAGCTAAACTAAGAGTCAGCCCAAACCTAGTCCCAATCTGTACTTTTTGAAATTTAGCCATACATACTAAAGCCTTGTGAAGCTCAAACACCAGCCCAAGTTAGGGTTTCATCTAGATCAGGAAGCTGGTCTCATTTCTTGATCTTGCACTAAACATTGCTGCTGTCTCAGTAATATTAAGATTTTTTTTCCTTTTTTTTTAATCAACAGCAAGAAAAATGTTCTCTGCATGACAGACTACTCAGGAGAGGTAGCATTTATCTAGTATCAATAAGAATAGTAAATAAGGTTTAAGAGCCATATTGTGGTGTCATTAAGAAACAATTACAACTTAAAGATTTGAAGTGATGTCCATTAGTTCTCTGATGTAAGCAGATATGTGAAGATCCCACCATATTGCCCCCAACAACATGACTGACAAGGAATTATTGTTTTCCATGTTCAGATCTGGGATGAAGGCAGGTTCTGAAGAACAGCTCTCTTTGGCCATGATTCCTCAGATGTTCAAAATTCCAATCCAAGGAAGAACACAGACACCATCACTTCAGAGCCTCAACCATATTTCATTTTATGTGGGTGCATTCTATGAGAAAATTCTACCCTTATGGGAACACTAAGTAGCATTAAAGATTTAAATGCACCTGAGATGATAAATGCCAGTCAAGCATTCATTGTGCCTGAAAACGAACTTTAATTAATCAAAAAACAGGCTTTGAGCTTCCTCTCATTCTCCTCCAAACAACCCCATATGCACAGAAGTCAACTTTGTTTCCAAATTATAACTGCTTTAAAGGAGTAAACTGCAATCTGTCTATGGCTATGTCCTTGTATCCCAATATCAAGACTGTCAGTCTTACCTTTCCCAAATGCAGGTTTATCCATCTGGTAAAGGTTCTCTTCTGCACATTTTCACGTTCAACTAGAAATATCAGAAACAAAAAACAGCACTTAGGTTTCCAAAAGAGGGAAGAAAGCTGGTAGGAAATTTCAGAAACTGATGCACAAAATAGTTAGAATTCATGAGAACCCTGTGAATAAATCAAATACGTCCTAAATCACAAGATACAAAGTTGAGTTTCAGTGTTTTACTCAATTTCTTTGCCCAGACATGAGCTATACATTTGCAGACACATTTTAAAGGCAGGAGGAAGGAATTTCTCTTAGTTTTGCTATCTTCAGTGTTCAGCTTCTGAGAAGTGGGCATTTATGTGCTGTACACAGCTCTCCAGTGTTGTCACCCTCTGAGCAGGCAGCTTGACCCTTCTATGTCAATTTATAGGATTATTGCTCTGACACCATCATGCAAATAGGGCTTGCGTGGATTCCAGCATACTTACTTGCATACACAAGGAAACAGGACCAACACAACAATTTTGTCTTCATTCTCATGAATGGAAAAGCCTCATCAAATCTCATCTTCACAGTCTCCTAACCAGTGCATTTAGAATCAAAATTCCAAGTCCCCAGACTGAAGAATCATTTTATTTATATTGCAATAAGCCTAGGAGTGCTTGTTCCTTGCCAGAAGTGCTGTGCACTGGGTGCTGTACAAACAGCTCTTGGGCCAGCTGAAGAGTTTTTAATCACATCTGCCATTTCCTGAATCCATTTCCATAGTGAACTACAGCAGGAGTGTAAGGGGAATCATATTACTGACCAGCTTTCATTTACCTTCTAATATAAAAAAGTAAACCATATATTTAATATAAATTAAATAGACTGTCAAAGTAATATTTCACTTTAAAGACGATTATTCTCAAGTGGTTCTCAAGTTTCACTTGAATTAAGGAAATCTGGCAATTTATGAACAAAACCCATTAAAACTAGTTATATGCTGTATTTCAATTTACTCATAGAGCATATCAAATATATTTAAAAACCATTTTGTGTTTCTTCAGCCCTACAAAAACACCTAACCTATCTACTGGGAAATCACTTTCTGTAAAAGTCTAGGTTGTTTTTATTGGTCAAACTGATTATAGGCCAAGCAGTAGCTTCTGTAAATCAGATTTTAATGTTTTACTTTTTGATTATTTTAACCAAAGGGTCAGCAGCCTCTGATCATATGTATAATTGTTTTCCTAGTTTTGATATATGGAACAGAGCTTTTCAGTATGAAGTACGTCTGTCACTGATGGCCGTTCAGGCCTTTTAAGTCCTCTTATACTATAAAACCTGCTTTTCTCCAAGATTGGTTAAAAAAAGTCATTACCCTTTAAGTGCTTTGGAAAACATAGAAAATGCCAAACTAATTATTGCTGTTGGCTTTCCTTTCAAAACATCTTAGAAGAATATGCAAAGATTTGAAACAGCTCTCTACAAATGAAACTGTAAATTATATTAGGATTCCAGAGTATCTGTAAAACACCCACAGCATTTACCACCTACAAATCCCAAAGTACAATAAACTGAGAGATGTGTCATATATTTCTTGGGCTTCGCTTCCTTCAGCACCTCAGCCCCAGAACCGGCTTTCCACACACTCCCACAGCCACGGCTGAGCAGCACAAGTGCTGTGTGTCACCCAGGGTGTAACTTCCACAATCGAGCTGTTAAAATTAACCTTTGATGGTGGGTGGGGGTTAATGTTAAGCCAGAACTGTTCCCAGATATCCTTCTTTCTGTTCAAATACAGGTGTTGGTGCAAAGGACAAGGTAGAACAGGCAGAGGATCTAGCAGCAGGTAATGGGGCCACCTATTAAATTTGTCTGAAATGCTCAGGAATGCTTGGATGGGCACCAGTGCCAGGCTTCAGGAAGGAAAAAGGAGACTTTAACAAACAGGCTGGACATTCAGGCTTCCAGTGTCAACCAAAATCAAAAAGGAAACACAAAAAGGTTCACAGAAGCAAATATGCTTTCTGATATCCTCAGAGGCTTGGTTTCTTGTCATATTTTTCACCAGTGACTTCATCAACCTTCACTTTCAGTGTAAATAAGGATGCAAAAAAGAGCTGTGTTTATTTACAGATAATCCATAAAACTGAGCACACACTGGCTCCTAATTTTTCTGCAGAAATTCTGCCATGATGCAAAATAGGAGCTGCACATATGCCTCAAAGGATGGGTGAGCCAAGCTGGTATTACTGCTTCGGGAAAGCTCACACACCAAACACAAAAAAAAGGCACATTCAGGAAAGCACTTGCAAACATAGACAGGTTTCTGAGATGAATCTGAGCACGTCTCTATGGCAAAAAGCCTCTTTCCAGGAAGAGTGATGACCCCAAAATGGGCACTATTTGATTCTGTAAAATTTTAAAGCAACAGTCGCTGGAAGGGGAAGAGGAAAGGGGAGGAAATGTGTTTATAAAATCCCTAAGGCAGACAAACCCCTAATGCAGTCCATATGCTCAATGGCAGAGTTAATGGGAAAAGTTCAGCACAGGTATTTACTGATGTGTGCCTTTAACTGCTATTCTGCTCCAGCTTTGTGGACCTCCCAGTTTCAGTACAGCCCCTCTTCTCCACAATTTTTCATTTAAGGCTATTGTAGAGACTCTATAAACTTTATACAGTTTCTATAAATTAAATCAAATCTTTTTTTCCCCTTCACACCTACTATTATATAAAAGTGAAGAAAATCATTCAAGTCCAAAGTTCCTATGCTTATGTATATAGTTTACTAAAACTGCACTGTGTTTACTGAGCAGCTAGAGAGCAATAACACTATTATAAAATAATAATTACACCCACCATATGGCTGGTCTGCACACAAATCGTATACTGGAAAAAAAGGATGCCTGCTGTGAGGGTTGATTTGAAAGATGTAATGCTGGAAGGAAGTAAAAAGTTAGGAATTGCCTTTTGGTTCAGCTCAGCTCAGACCTTGACATAAGAGAAAAATTCTGACCACCACACAGAAGCTGGGTCTTCCACACTCTTCCAATAAGCCCAACTACAACATGCTTTCACAGGAGGGTGTAAGAGGCACAGTATTTGTATCAAAGTGCATGGGTAAGGCACTCACAGGCAGTAGCTGCAATAGTTTGGAGGGGAAGAAACCCCTGGAAAGGAAAAGGTGTACTGTTAAGATGATGTATAACCCACACAGTTCTCTGCCCCACAGCTGTGTCCTAGAGGATGGCAGAACTTGGCAGAATTTGGCTCAGCCCCATTAACTGCACCCTAGTCAGTGTTCAATATTCACAAAGATATACTGCGTTGTAAAACCTTATGGCAAAGGCAGCTAATTCCTCAAAGAGCAAAATTAAGCTAGTTCAAAAACGACTTGGGCAAAATTCAACGTTAAGAAGGGAGTTTGCCTGTGTGGCACTATTTCCTTCCCCATCAGTCTAGAAATTCTTCAGGCATCTACTAATGCCATTTCTCCCCTCTCAAATGTCCTCAAAGGTCACTATAGTTGCATCACCTACAGGAAGCCGATCCCTAAGAGCCTCTACGTTGAACAGCAAATTGGAGATAGCAAATATTGATTTGCTTTTAAATACTATTTATTCTGTTGTTGTAGAACCAGTTATGAATAATCCTCTGAGGCACACCACCATGGGGCTGGGCACTTCAAGGAAGTATGAAATGTGGAAGCTGATTTGAGTGGAACACTTGTCAGTGTGTAATTACGTAGCTTCAGGAAACTGCTTGATTTGCATGTATGGCTATTACTCCCAAAGCAAAGCAGAAGGTCACTTAAATTTGCTTCCAAACCTGTTAGCATTTCATCTAGGATATCATCATCAAATGACACCAGGCCAAGCTGGCTTGTAGCTCCACTTACTACTTACCTTCCTAACATCTTGCCATGCTCTGATTTTATAATAAGCACACAATCCAGCTTCCTTGTTTCTACCACACACTCAACCTCTGTAGACACAAGATACACTTGCTATTAACAAGAAGCAAGTTTTCAAGACAGAAATGGCAGTGTTGGTTACCTAACTGTGACAGAGGGTGCTTTAACCACTCTTGGCTTCAGAGGCAATAACTTGCCAGGATAATCGCCCCATATTCACTTCGTAAGTACCCAGTGGCCACCACAGAACCAGTTCATAATGTGCATGGCTCTGGAGGCATCCCAGCATTTGCCAAAGTCTTTGATCTGGAGAAAATGACACTTCTTATTACACAACAAAAATATATGGGAAAATGTGTGATAATTAAATACTACAGCCTAACTCCGAAGTGGAACATGGTTGAGACACCCTAAGTCTTGGGAAATGCAAATTCCTCTCCTTCTGCCTTCCTCATCCCCAAGCCCCCATTCTTACAGTTAAGCAATCCATCTCTAATGAACACACATTGAACGATCCACTTTTGAGCTCTAGGCCACTAAATAAAATGAGAACTGGATTTTAAACTGGGCCTCATGGTGATCCTGCACTGTGACTCAGCCTAGGTATTTCTGATTACTAGGCATCATGCTGACAAATCTGAATGCTCTTTTCTCCGCAAACAGTGTTCACAAAGGAAGCCAGACTGACATCTTAGAAAATGGATTTTACCTAAATTGCTCATTTGAGGTGATGATAGATGCAGGTAATCGCCTACAGGCAAATAAAGACCATGCCATTAGTTATAGTACATGGTCAGTCTCTAGATACAGGATGTTGATGATAGATCCCGGATACTGACAACCCTAAGGAAGCACGGATCGTCATCCAGGAGACCTTCCACTGTTCAAACACGGTAAGTGGGACAAAGTTCAGGTGCACAGCCCAAGGACAGAGCACATGCAAGCAACACATCTGGCACAGGAAGGACAATTAAAAGTGCACTGTAACAAAAGTAAAAGGGAGGTGAGCAAGGGAGACTGGATGTGGGGATAGCAACTGACAGCAAAAGAACTGGAGTTTAAGACGAAATGTGTAAAGTAGGGCAGGGGAAAGTGGAATTAAATTTTGTACTTTTGTTTCATATCAACACAGTTACATTAAACAAACTGAACTATGAATGCTCAGAGACATAATCTCTATTGTATGTTTTCACAAGAGGATGAAAAAATAGCTCACAACATTCCTCTCATGTATATGGTACAGTCCAGCAACACTGCTCTGAGAGTACTCAGTACCTGCACATAAAAATCTCCATATTTTTAGGAGTGTGAATTTTAAAGGCATAATCAAAATATAAGGAATAATTTTAGCCAAATTGCCCACAAAATTAATTTTATACGCTTATGAAGTCCTGTGAATTCTGTATTTTCCTTGTTCTTAAGAAATCCCCAAACAGCTTAGAAGATTAATATAAATTTTCTGTTTGATCTATACAGGGGTTGAAGGCTTTGTTGTGTACCATATGCCAATTTGATGTAATCTGGAGCACATGAAATATTAAATCTTAAAAACTCTGGTTTTCTAAAGGAAACATTAACTACACTATATAACATGAGACTGCTCTCAAGTTACCTCTTATGAACATGGCCTCTAAACCCTCCAGATGAAGTTGTTAAGTTAATTGTTTGTTGAAACTGACCCATTTATTAGGGTCCTTATTAAATTTCTATGGCAGGTGTTGAAAGCTTGAGGGTTTTTAATTCCATCAAAGTTGCAGAGTCCAAGTCTTATTGGTTCAAAATTCTTTAAAACTCCGGTTGGTGCTGCAGAACACAAACATTGTAAGATCCCAAGCATTACATTTTCATTAGCTGCAGCTAAACAGGTTTCTTTTGGAGTTCAGTGTCTGGTTATAAAAAAATATTTACTGCTGCAATTGGTATATTAAGATTACATGCACCAGACAAATATTACAGGATGAATATGAGATTTCTAAAAAACTCTTAGTGCTTCAATCCTCATAACGTCTGAGACAGATGTTTCTCTTAACAAAGAATTAGATTAATTTATTTGTGAATTCTATTGGGCTTTGGAAGAGAAATCCTACATAAAATATTACTATTAGATCTGATCAAAATAGCTTCCAATGAGAGGGATTTATATTTCCCCTTGAAAACTAATTTAGTAGTGGCAGATGGTTAAGATTCCCCTCCATGTACCCTTCAATCACAAAGCAAACATTTTTGTTCACATTACTCTTTATATGGAAATATAAACATGGGAAATGTTATTGAACAGATTAACAAAATTTCTCATTTACATACCAGGAATGTTATAAAACAAAATCTCATAAGGTTAAAAGACAGAAATACAATTCTGTTCTGAACACTCAATGAAACAGACTTACTGAATGAAACAGTGTTTACTGTGAGGATTGCTGGACCCAAATAAAGTATTAATTAGGTTAAATTCAATGGGTTTGAAATTGAACTAACAAGTGACTTAAGTGTTGATCCAACAAGGGGTTTTCAGGCTGTGCAGGGCACCTCTTGTCATCTACTACACACTGTTCAAGGATCATAACACCTCCCTCTGTATATGAAAAGAAGCAGGATTTGCTGCCACCAGCAATTGCCATTAGGAGAAATGCAACAAGAACCAATAACTTTCTGGTTCCACAGTTGTTCCTTGCCCAGAGTTTGTGGTGTGCCAGTGCTGTTTGCTGCACTAGTACTGTTTTCTCCAAATGGTTCACCTCCTGGGATGGCTGATGTTTCTCAGAGGCACTGAGGTCCCCACCTTTGCAGCAGGCAAAATATCCCACCCCTGTCATTGCTGCCAAACTGAGCTCTGCTTTAAAGCACAATGCTTAACTTCAATTTCAACCTCTTGCACCTTTTCTACTTGCTTGGGTGTATCACATCTGATTCTCTTCACTTGCTCAAAAATAAAATCAGGAGCGCCTTTCTGAAATGAACAGAATCACAGTTGCCACATTCAGCAAGGTACCAGTTAGACCTGTCTTCTCATCAGTTTGCAAAATGGCTCTTGAATCAAATTCACATTGATATGGTTTTACTAGCACAGACCATTTCCTCTCACATGGAGAAGAATGGCCCATAGCCGTATCAGTATCTGCATCAGTATCTATGTATCACTTCCAAGAGATCGCTGGCAAGATCTCCATTCTCATCCTGTGGCATCTAAAACGAAAAATACATCATTTCCAGAAACCATCCTACATCCAGCAAATAAGGGCTAGTCACAGAGTCCAGTCTATTCCATCTCCACTTAGCATTTACCCTTACTCGTTGTTATGGCAAACCTAGAAAGCTTAAACTGTGAAGCATTCCTTACTCTTCACATTTTTTTCATTTTCAGAGAGGAAAAAAAATCTTTTTTTGGCAGGTTAAGACATCAAAATCTGAAATGCAGTAAGATATTCTGCTATACATCAGATCTGACAACAGTGCTAAAGCCTGAATAATTTGAGATGAGCAAAGAAGCCAAACAAAACCCACAGTATGTGTCAGGGTTATTTCTTGACATTCAGAATCAGTGAGCACGTGCCCAGAGTCCCACTGTTGCCTATATTTGTCAGTTAATGTTAACAGGGTGGTGGTTAACTGTGTTTTTATGCATTTGAAACCATTGTAATTGAATTTCCGAGTAGAATGAAGAAAATGCAGGCACAGGGGACCAATTTCCATAGAAGAGTCCCAGGCAGGTTCCTGAGCTTCCTTAGACAAGTCAGTCTTTAATGCAAAATTTGAACTCTTGTTCTTATTAGCCAGGATCTTTAAAGCACCACAGGATGGTACAGAAAGGCTGAGAAGACAACTGCCAGAGGTATATAATCTTCTTCAGGATTTGCCTTTACCTGTGGGAAACTTAGAAGACAGTAGTTTCATTTTCTAAAATCAGGTAAGGGAAGGCAACCACAAATGTGTCACAGAACCACCTTGCAGAAGCCCTGAAATCACAAAAAATTGCTTGTTGGGGTGCTGGTGGCTTCTGGATTTCTTTTTTCTGCTTCCCCCACTGTCCCTAAAAAACCTGAGTTTACCCAGCCAGTACATTACCCAAATCAAGGAATGCTTACAAAGCCTTCTGGACAGGCAGCACTAGAAGAGGTTCAGAAGTAAAACTTAATTATATGTGTGCAGTACTGCAAAAACAGTAATAAAAGCCAGAAAGAGTAATCCAGTGCAGGGACCACCAAAACCTACTGGTGTGCTCAAGAAATGGAGTGGCCTTGGATGGTCTCCCTAGTGAAAAATATGCAGAGTCCAGAGTTATACTACCTTCTGCCTCTCTCCCACTTATTCGTCCCTTTTATGTCTCTTATCAAAGCCAATATGCAGCACAGAATGAATAGAGTTAGTAGCATGGTAATCAGGTGAATATTAGAAACATGCAGAAATACATGAAACTCTAAGAGCAAAAGATTGAAGAGATTTACTGAGATTAATATTAACTAGAGAAAAATCCTGTGGCTTTGGAGGAATAAGCAGATGCTTTGTTCATTGTGGGCCAGACACGTGATCTGAAGTAGAGGGTACAAGACTCTTCTTGGAGGGACAGAGAGGAAAACAAAACCAAAAACAATGTAAGAGGCAGGAGCTACACTGTATAAGGTGCTGTATTGTAGTGCAAGGCAACCACCACTCAAAAATGGATGAAGGCAGAGTGTAGGCTGCCCAAGTTAGATTAAAATGGATAAAAAGCTGAACCACCGTAGAGATCTATTTTAAGATGCATTTTATAAAATGCAGGAGCCTAGCAGTGACCAGTACATACTCCTGAGGAGTTGCCATTTGGCTTAAAAGACCTGTTGGGAGGTATTCTAGGAGATTTCAAGAGAGTTACACTTACTTTTCTAGGAAAGGGTGGCTGCCACAGAAGAAGATACAGGCAGACCAAGGATGGCAAAATTCTGAATGTTCAGCAAAGTTAATCATGCAGTCTACCCCACCAGATCCTAAGCCCCTCAGCACTAACAGAGTTTGTAGGCACACAGCAGAAAGCCTGGTCCCTCTGCACCCTGCCGGGCACTGCTTTAGGCAGCACAGGGAACTGTAAGCTGCAAGTCCCAGGCATTATTCTGGATGATGCTATCCAGCTACCAAAGGTGAGCAGAGAAATTATTTTTCTGAAATCAGTAGCAGTCTTTCTTTTGCTCCAGCAGGCTTTAAGACCAGGCCATAATGTATGAAGTCAGTTCAGAAATAGTATTGGCATGGCTTACCAATTAATAAAAATTAGAAGGTGTCAGACAAAATCTTGGACTGGGTTTGGATGAAGGCCTGCAGTAACACTTAGAATCCCAGTTCTTCCTGAGTCTCCCAGAATGTGGAAATGCAGCCCTCAAGTGACTGACTGATGCTCTTGATGGAGCTCCATATTTTTAGCTATACACCTGAAGGCAGGTTTCAACAAATCTGCCAGGATGAAAACCTAAGGAAGAGCAATGTGTACACCAGCTCTCTTCTTGTGAGGATCCAACAGTAAGATAGTACCACTTTATGGCATTAAATCAATGTCATCAAAAACCACAGCACAGCGAGCCGTAGACACTTCATGCATCTTCAACACTGACACTGACCTGCCTCCTCACTTTGATATTAAACAGTCCATCTGTAGCCTCCAGGACAACCAACATCTCTCTACCTTGCTATTTTTTGCAAATTTGTTCCTAATTTCAAATCAGAACATGTCAGGAACCATGAAAATTCACGCTTTGTCCTTCACAGGCAACATGGAACATCCACACAGAAGAAAAGGCAAACAAAAGGATTCAAGTGCCAAGCAAGTATTTGTGTTGTTTATGGACATTTCTAGAAACAAAATTGATCAGAGAGGCGTTCCTCATGTACAGCACTACCTAGAGCAAGAAAATCTTCTTTCAAGCAAAAACCCTGTTACTACATAACCATACTCTGTGTTTGCACTGTGCCTTCAAACTAATGAGCTCTGTCATTCTCCATATCACACTTTTCCATCCTTGGGGACAGCACACAGCAGTGTCTTCTGTTACAAAGATGCAAATGAGAGCAGCAAGAACTTCAGGGACCAATTATCACACAAGCAACAAGCCCTTCCTTTAATACACTCCACACTGCTCATATGGCATCACCACATCTTTTCAAAAGGCAAGTTTAAAACTAAAAAAAAACCAACAAACTTGTGGAAAGAACACGTGTTTGTTGCTTTGAACTGTGCCCAACATGCATAACGATCCCTCCTGAGATGCGTTTAAGAGATACACTTCAAAATGGGACATAAGTCATTTTTTTGCTGTATTAGCTTGTACTCAGAAGAAGTTAACCTGATATTCCAAAGGAAGGTGAACCTTCCAATATATGTCATAGTCCTTAGCAAGAGGAATAAAGGCATTTTGGCAAGAGAGGGAGGGCCAGCACAGGGAGGGGCAGCAGGGCTGACCTGCTGTGTACAGCAGCCCTTGACCCAAAAGCACTTCCATGTATAAACACTATCATATGAGTTCACTCCTGCTCCCCACCTTGCACTGCCTTGCATCTCTCACCCCAAGCCCTAACAACAGGATTCTGGTTAGTGCATGTTCCTCGTGTTTTTTTATCCATTTGCCCCATCAAATCAGGAATGTTGTGCAAGGGGAATAACGCAGAGCATGAGGGCTGACAGCATTCTTGCTGCTGTAGGAATCAGAAGCGCTCTAATCAGTCAGCTTCTGTTCTGCCTCTTTTTCCTCTCTCTGACAGGCACACCTGCCAGTTTCAACCCAGAGGGATGCTGGTATGTGCTGAATATGGTTAATGGAGGATACCTCCACCTTCTTTAGGCCTCCAGTTACCTTCAGAGCTGGAAGGTGCATGCTCTCCAACAGGAAAAAGTCAGTACCTTAGCCTCCATTTTTCTTCATCCATAGGGTGTGAGATGGATGGATGAACACACAAGAGAACAGTGAGGACACTGCTGCTGTCAGGACTACACACTCCCAATTCCTTATGGCAAGTGAGCTGGACAATCCAGTAAAATAGGAAAAGACATCAAAAGCATAAGGAAGGCTGCACTGCACAGACTCTGCTGTTGAACACCTTGTCACCAACACTGAGATCAGGTGAGCTAGTACAAGCACAGGCATTACACTGGGGGTGATGGGATGACAAAATCTTCTCACTCAGGCCCTGTCTGTGCTCAGACCCAGAGACTTCAAAGCTGTTTTAGGACTGTTTGTATGTGACTTGTATAAGATTCTCTTACAAAAAGCCCAGGTATCTCACAGAGCTGCATTAAAGCCAGGACAGAGTCATTCTGCCTTTGCATGGTGCTTTCAGCTGAGAAGCTTTTGCAGATGGCCAAGGTCCTGTGCAGCAATCAGTGACTTGCCTTGCTCGTGCCAGCAACTGCTTAGTTTGGAGAGCCTGAGCCAAGAAGCTTAACTCTTGTGAGGAGTTTCTACTCTTTAGAGCTCTATGAAATTACTTAAGGCCAACAAAACATTTCAGAAATATGAGACGTGACTCATGGATTTTGAGAGCCAGAGTTCACATATTCCCCATGTGTGTCATTTTGAGACCATGGAAAGACATTATTAAGTATTCCAAGGACTCTGGCAGGTTTGAAGTGTGCATGGCAATGAGCATCATCAAAGCACTTTCAGGACCCATAGTACAAGCAAAGCCAGACCCGAGAATTGAGTAATCATGACTAAAACATGATCATAGAGTCAGTTCCCCTCAGGATTAGAAAGACAATGAAATCTCCGCAGAGAAAAAAAAAATCAGGAATGCAACTACCTGATTGCAGCCTCTTGCATGGCAACAGGGAAACACCAAGTCTTTAAGCAAAAGATGCTAGTTTGAAACTGAGGTATCATTAAAAAAAATAAAAGGACTCTCAATGCAAAACAGCATTTAGACTCTGCTACATAATATTGTTAGGAAGGTCATGGATACAAGAGTATGACCTCTATCAAAAAATCCTATGTAAAGTATGGCAAGGAGAAGGCTCAAAATCTTAAATATCTGTGGGAATTCCTTTCAGACCTTGGGGAAATTTTCATGAACTCTGTGTTTCTCATCTGTAACCGTGGAATCATTCACACTTTGAAGGCAACTTGAAATTGAACCCACAAACACTGACTGCAAAGTCAGGCCCTAATGTTTAGAAAATACGTAATTAATAAGATGACTTTCATGATGCATCTATCCAACAATACCACAGCTGTTGATCAATAACATCATTTGCACAACCCAGGAAGGAATGCCAACAGGACTTGATACAACAGTGTCTCTCTCTTGTTCTAGTTTTGTTTGCACTTTTAAAGATTGACCTCAGTGCAGTAAAGCTGTAAAGGCAGAAACATCTTTTACCCACGAACCCTGGAAGTTACTGATACTGGAAGTAACAGAGGAGAAAATGTTACAACTGAACTTCATCAGCAGGCCATTCTTCCCTTGCTCACCAACATGACATTCGTAAGAAAGTCACCAGAAAAGTCAGGATGGGAATTTTGTTTTAGTGCAACTTCATGGAGACTTTTCATGGATACCCTTTAGTTTATTTTTTCCATTAATAATTACGACTGCAATTTAGCTGTAAGATTGGCTTTGAATATATACCTTCTCTATTTCAATTTATTTCTACAGCTGCAGCATTACATTGTTTAACTTTTCTTTCTTAAGTGGATTTCCTTTGGCTTTGGCTCCCATTTAATAAAGTGACGAATTTACTGAAAACAGCCTCTGCAGTTTCAGTGGATTAGTACAGTAAAGCCTAACTTGATTGAAAAATAACTTTGCTCCATGTTGCTTTACTGCCAGTCAGATCACACTATTGCCTACAGCTGCATCTGGCTGACAGAACAGTAATTTCACTTTTTGTTTGTTTTCAAATGGTCAGCAACAGCAACACCAATAACATGCACACTCTTCATGTTCTGTGGTATGTGCAGAGTAGGTGGGATTCATCTAAGTGGAGACACATTGTCAGAAGAGGGCTTTGCTGCTCTGCTGGAGATCAGCACTTGATAAAAGCAAAGAAAGCAAGTATGGACCAAAGACAGCAATGTAATGACTTACAATTCCATGCCAGATGAAACACGTGGGTGGCAATTAAGTACCAAAAGCTTGTCAGAAACCCTAAGCACATAATTTAATCAGGATTTCATGCTATGACACCACAACATGCTGTACACCTCTTTAAGGTCTGCAGAGCCTTCATCCCTCACTCAACTCACATCCTGCACTGTTCTGGGCACAGCTGTGTCCCACAGAGGCTCTTCCTTGACAGCACCCATGGCTCAAGACAGGCATCAGGATTTAGCTTTTATTTGTCTGCTAAAATAAACAGATTTAATCTGTAGATAATTTTATTATAAATAAAATAATAAATAACAGCTATTCTGTTCTTTCAACACTGAAAAGGTTTGATTTTATGGCTGTTTTTTGTAGGATGGCTGCATTAAACCTCACACATGTAAGCAAAGACACTTTGACATTAACAGATGAGAAGGACTATGGGTCATTCAAATTCCCAAGACAAATCTTGTCTGCCTCTCCTACCTTGGCCAGAAAATTAAAAATGGAGATAACAGTTGACTCTTAGAGATGCCACTATTGGCTCATATGTCTCTGTTGGAATAACAATAACCAATGGATTTACTTCTGTGACCACTGAACATAGGATTTTAAAGCTTAATTATATAAATCCTTCCACTTATACACTTTCAGACCACTCTCTCCATTAAAAAAAAAAAAAAGATACAATCAGGTACAGAAGGACAATTATATAGCAGTACAGAAGTACAATTATATAGCAAAGGACATATTTTTGTCACAAACAGCATGCAGAGAAGTAAAAACTTTGAGTTTATGCATAGATTAAAATTTACAAAATAATGACAAAAAGTCCTTAGACAAGTTCATAGTATTTACAATTTCAAAAGAGTTCTCCTTAATATAAAGAATATAAACTTTGCGCACTAAGAGACAAGAGTCTTCTAGAGAATTTCCCTGGTAAGGAAGCTGCCAGGGGGTTAAGAGATGAAGCCAACTGGTTTCAGAAGGAATTGCCAGTCAAAGGAAAAACTTTCTGGTATAAACTGACCCTTTTCCTTTGGATTTTTAGAAGCTTATAAGATTGATCCATGCAATTTCAGGGTCAAGCATAAGAAATTACCACTATACTGATTTTACAAACAAGTTACATTTGATTGATTTCTCTGATGTCACACAAGAAGCCAAGTTATGTCTCGAGGCTTGCTCTTTTAAATCAGACTTTGCATGGTATGCCAGGATATGCTTAGAAAGCACTGATTTGCTTTGAGTTGCTATGTAAGAGAAGGATCTTTAAAATGCAGCTTGTGTGGGCCCTTTTCTTAATGAAATCCACTGAGATACCGAACTCCACAGTTAAAATAGGTTTTACCATATAGGTTTGAAGCGAATGAATTTGGAGCAGAATGTACTTGCTATAAAAAGTAAGGGGGAGAAAAAGTCTTCAAACTTAACATTTGTCCCAAGAGTCACATAAAATTTCATGTCTCAGGGTTGTCTTCCAGGGAAACTAATGTTTCCCTGGAAACATGTTTCTAAATACAGTTGCTCCACTCACATCTTGTACTAACAGTTTTTTCTTCAAGTACAGAGATGGGCTAATCAATGCTGAGTTAGTATCCCTGAAACTTGTTCACCCTGGTCAAATCCCACAATTTCTCAGGATCCACCTATTTTTAATAACTTAATGTAACATTACATAACAAACCTAACCTGTGGTGGTTCAAGTTACTTCCAAAAGTCAATGGATGCCAAGTCCTCATCTCATCATTTAGCAGTAGCCCTAATGCATTTTTAACCTCTGGCATAAAAATAGAGATGCACTACTGCTAACTCCTCTTCAAGTCTGAGACAGCTGGTGCTCAGCCAGGAACCAGAGGCATTCCAGGAAAGGGACTGTGTCCTGACTTCATACCATGCCTAGCACAGTGGAGCACCATAAAAGAAAGATATAAAAGAAAGATACAGAGCTGTTCCAGTGAAGCTATGATGAATTACACATTTCTGAGGAGCGCCTGGGAAGCAGTGGAGTAAATCTGTGAAGTCACCATGGTGTGTAGTTTCAGGAGGTGAGTTCCCTCCTTACCCAGGCACTGATGTAAGCATTAGTCCCAGTTTCCTCATGGACAAAGCCTAAATGCTGGTGAACACTTCTAGAGTGCAAGAAGGAGCTGCATATTTCCTGCATTCCTTCTGGTTACCCTGCATTGAACTTCTTGCCAATATCCACCTACAACTAGGAGGAGCGCTGGTCCTGGCATGTTTCCTAACAAGATCTCCAAGTTGCAGTGGGTTTGGCAGAGTGTAATTGCTGTCTTGTGTCTCTGCCTAGGAAGAGCTGTTTCTGAAAAAAGTGGATGCCTGATACCAGCCTTTGCCCTGCCATCTTTAAGCTTTACCAGAACAGAGGTGCTGGAACACATCAGGGTAATCTCTTGTGACTGCTTACCTGGCAGATGAATATTTTGGGTGACAAACAATTCTTTTATCTTTTGATACAAGAGTGGTAGCAAGAGTAAGATTATTTGATCTGAAGAAATGAAGACTTAAGATTTGACAGAATAATTTTTTCTCTTTATGTGAGATCTCTCATGAGTGGCACTGAGAGACTAATTTGCTGTCTCTCCCCACAAAAGAACTAAGGAACATCAAATGAAAACACCAGGGCACAGGTTTAAAAACAAAATTAAGGGAATTGCCTCTTCACATAGTTGCACTGTTGAAGCCCTCACAGCCAGACACTGAGGATTCAACACATTTAGTGAGAGCTTAAGGGAATGCCCAGTCACAGGAGGGAAATTCCCCCATGTAACTCACCAACAAACTTCCTCCTGGCTCTGGAAGTCCCTCTTTTGCAAATGGTTGCAGACTAGATGAGGAAATTGTGAAAACTCTTGCCCTTTTCTTATACTAACTAGGTACCCACTTTGGCAATTGCCAGAGAGAGATACTTGGCTGGGCTGACCTTCGTGTGAGTACCTGGCCTCCAGCACATTCTCCTGTCAGGTACTGCAGTGGATGAGACTCAGCTGTGGGACAAGTCAGAGAGAACCTGGGCTGAAGGCTGAAGGCTCTGACATATTCTAGGCTGAAGCAAAAGGACACTTTGGATAAAAAGCCCTGGGAGGCAGAGAAAAAGTGAGAAACCTTTGCATTTTCAAGCTCATCTAGCAATGGGAAGGCAAGAGGCTTGGGTTTGGTGTTCCTTTTCACTGTTGCCTACTCTGTCCAGTCTACAGTAGGACTTCCACCACTGCAGATAAGTAGATGATTGTTACCATAGTTGACATAAATTTACAGTCTTCTTTGCATGGCCTGGTATGGTCCCACCCTTAGATGAACTGAAATATTTTGAAAAAAAAGAATTAGGGAGAAGGAAGGACCTGGATAAAACAACCCTTTTGGCCACCTGCTCCAGGAGCCTTTCATTCATTTTATTGGCAAAAAGTAACACACCTTGTTAAAGTCAACTGCTTTAACAAATTACTTTATTAATTTAAAATGTACTAACCTATTTTTAAAACAGCAGGCCTTGTTAAACCAGCTGTCTGTTAATAAAACAGACCTGAAATTTTTCTACAGTGTATGTCTTAGAGGGTGTAGCTATCACAGAGCCCATGGGTGGGAGAGAAGTATTATCATCCCAAGCTGGACACACAGAAAAACCCCTACAGTAAGCACAAGAACCAAAGTAAATAAATAGGTCTCTTGTCACACCCTGAAGGTTGCCACCACCCAGTGCTTGCCAAGGAAAGCACATTCCAGATATGGGGCCCTTCCTGACTGCCACAATTACTCCCAGAAACAGGTCTAATCCAACAGACTCCAGATCTCTATGGGAAATGAAAAGCCAGAAATAAAGTCAGGAAAGTAACACAAAAATATTCTCAGGCAGGTCACCATGGAGAATATTTTTAGAGCAGAAGCAGTCTGCTCGATCTGGACTAAAAGCAAAGAGCAGTTACTTTCTTTTACCGTCACAGTGAGCACCATTTCACTGATGCCAACATTGTCTGGAGATTAATTTCTCCATTCCCTTGCAGATCTGTTTATCTTAGCCTGACCCCTAATTGCATCCTGGAGATGAGAAAATGCCACTTCTGCCTGCTTTGCCTGGGGCTGTCCCTGCTTTCCCTTGGGCTGACTAGGTTGTAGGAACACCCCTCTTCTTTCCCTCCTTCATCAGGAAAGCTTTTTTTAGTGAAGTGCAGGTTTGCTGAGCAGCTAGGGACATGGAGAATGCTGCTATTAAAGGTTTTCCTAACAATATAATTGCTTGACAGACAAGGTCACCATTGTATTTACTTGCTTTAAAAAGGAAACACGACATCAACTGAGTGTTTCTAAAGAAACCTGCTGCTTCCAGGAGTGTCAGCGCCTACTGTCCAATGTTCTTGCCTTTGGCCTGTAAAAGCATCCTGGGACTTTTGGAGTAAGCACTGGGCAGAGAAGTTATCAGTCAAAGACAAGAAGAAATAATTTTAAGCAAAGAATTTGACTGATAAATTCTGTGGGTGTGGTGCTTTATGAGAATGTTCTTTCAATTTAAAGCATCTCATTGCTGCCTCTGTTCTTTTCTGAAAGGAAAGAAAAAAAAGGTGTCTCTTAACTGGTATTTTTTTCAGGAGTTGCACCTGGAGCAAGAGTACATCCCAGTTATCAAAAAGGACTCTGTGTTCTTACTGAGGAAGCAGCTCAGTCCCCAAGTGCTGTGACTACTCATGACCTACACACAAGGTGCATATCCAAGCACTTTTCCCACAAAGCCACCTGTGCTGCACTCCCAAGGACACGTCCCCTTCAGTCTCTCTGTCACCCCTTGCACTTCCTGGGCAGGAATATCTCACACTGCAGTCCTTAAACCTCAAATGATCTGCACTGCTCTGGACACACTCAGGAGTTTCTTATGGCTTGGAGACTCTATTCACTTCAGACACAGAGGTGAGAAGGTAGAATTGTTTTGCACTAAGAAATGCTGTCAGCAAACCAATTTTGCAGAAGACCTTTCTTTAAAAAGTTTATAGTTTCTCAAGTTGTAACATGGATCAATGAGGAGTTGATGGCCAGTTATGGCACACCTGCATTTTTGCCTTCAGATTGGAAACACCACACTCACACTTTACCTTTAAATGCCCTTCTGCTTCTTGTTTGAAATTGTACAAAAACATCCCTGAAACCAATTTACACTGTAAGAGATTTGTAGGTGTTTTCGCTAGCTTTGTATGTTCATTCCTGGTGAATGCTCATTCTAGTGAAACCCTCTGCCCTGAATGGAGTTGGTGGTATGAGTAGTATGGGGTATATCAGGCCTTGGAAATGGATAAATTTCTGTCCTCTGCTCTGCTGCTTTAGAGAGAAAGGGAAGTTTTTTCCTCATGATGAAGCTACAGACCCAGCGAGGCCCAACTCGAACCCACATGTCCTCTGAGTGCCTGTTTGCAGACGTGCGTCCTTGTGCTCCACATGGCTGCTGTCAGCGTCCCACATCGCTGTCCCAGATTTGTACCCTCCTGCCAATTCTTCTCAAAACGACAGAGGTGCTCAGAGCTAACCCAGTTCTGTCGAAATGATCCCCGTTTGCTGAATCTCCTGTGCAGCCACGGCAGCCGGGCCGTGGCAGGAGGGGCCGGGATGCAGAAGCGAGCGGCTCCTGGAGCAGCAGTGCCATGGCTGGGGCACCAGCCTGCCCTGAGCCTGGCACCACCAGGGCTGCCCCCACAACTTCTGCCAGCCTGGGGCACGGGACAACTGCCCTCCTTTCCTCCCCTTTGGCCCCAGCCTGCAAGGAGGAGTTTTATTCGATGCTTTGCATGCCACTGACTAACATATGCACTCTGGATAAGATGCTACTTTTTCTGTCTTTGTTAATCTCTTCGAGCTCCTTTAATTGCAGCCTGGAAGCTTTTTCCAGACTAGTGGCTGGCATTATTTTATCCTTTTCCCTGAAAAGTTCAGCTGCCTTTGCAATTTGCAGGCATTTCTCTAGGGTTGAATCGCAATTTTTCCTGGGATATGGAGTCACGTGTTCCACAGATTATCCCACCACCCATCCTCCTTCTGCTTCTTGAGTCAAGTCAGAAAAGAAAAAACAAAATGCATACTTCTCTCTCCCCAAAAAGTACATTGTATCCCATTAAAAATTGATGCAGCATGTACTTTGAACAGCAGAAATAAATCCTGCAGAACTTGTCATTTGCTCCTCCATTCTACCACTAGACAATAATATTAAGTGAGGTTTTTTAATTATTTTTTTTCCTATGGTCCTCTCTGCACTCAGGCTCTGGACTTTTTCCCCATGCAAGCATGGATTTTTTGCCAAGAAGCCCCTTTTTCCATGTAGTTTCTGCTGGCTGCACAGCCCTTCTAGTTATTGTTACTTTGCTTTTCTACTCTATTCTTTACTTGTTAAATTGATTATTTGACTCTATTACACACACCAAGAGCCAGAAAATATGTTTCAGAAAAGATCAGAAAAAGCTGGTTTCAGAAACACCACAGCTAATCCCAAGAGCAGATTGTCTTCTGTCTCACTAGGTGCACACAGATGCTTGTTGGGGCTCTCCAAATTCCTCCACTCTGTAACCTGAGTTTTTTCCTCAAAGTTGAATGCAAATTGCTCCAACTTGCTTTTGAGAAGTTCTTGTGTTTCCTCATAAACACACTACATCTCTGCCTCTTTTCCAGGTTGGATAATCTGACCTTCAGTAGGAACGTAACTTCACACCGTTGTGTCAAAAATTCATCTCCTTTTATTTCAACAGCAAGGAAAAAACATGGGTGCAAATGACAGGGACTTCTTCCTTCCTTCATGCACATTTTTTTCTTCATGCATATGAAAGGCAGATGGAAAAGCAAGCACAGCAGGCCAATATTGTAAATAATTCAGGGACATGAAAGGTTCCTCTACAGAAGCATCATTATGTTTTAAACGGCTTTCAGTTTAAATGTTTTCAACAATTAGAAAACAGCTGTGCAGGCCACTTTTTAAAAGCATCACTCTCATCTATAAGCACAGTATTCCTCACCCAACTAAATGTTATTTTTTAGTATTTCCAAAAGGACCATTGACTCCTGTTGTATAATTTGGGTACAACTCCTTAATAACATTAATCATCAGCTCAGAGCTTGTGGGAAGTGTGCAAGTGTGATACATCAAAAAGAACCGTGGAACTGCAATGTGATGGAAAATAACACTTTCTGTGCCAAAAGGATTCTGTGTGAAAGGAAGGAAGAAAGAAAAGGAAGGATTTATGCACATTATTTAGTATAGATCAATCTGTAAATTTTATCTTTGGAGTGCTGTCAGCACCTGTGGAGAGTTGCCCGAAATATAGCACGCTCACTCATAGAGGTATTGGTGCTACTTCCTTTATTATCTTGAAACAAGCATGGATATAGACAAAGGCATTGTTTACGTGACATGCTGGTACACAAGATTGGTTATTTGCTTGTACTCACACACCTACTCTAGTTTGCTATAGTCTGTAAGTTTCTAGCTTGGATTTACTGGCATTAGCTAAGGCTTCCATATCTTGTTTTACCTCCCCTGCGTTGCTTACAGTCTTGGCTCTTGTTCCTCTTTATCTCGTCAAGGACACTTCAGTCGGTAACACAGGATGGATTGTGCAAATACATTCCAATTATATGGCCTTGTTCTGCAAGCCATTCTTCTACAAGCATCTGAGATATTTTTGTACCTCCAAAGATGACTATCCAAGTCAATTCGCTGAAGCATTAAGTTTCTGTAAGTTTTGGTTAAAGTTATATTGAGATGTCAATTGTTTTTTCAAAATGCAAAGTGTACTGAGTTTTTTACTGAATCATGATCCATTAGATCTGTTGATTTTTTTAACTAGTTTATTCTCTCTACCTATCAGAATGAACTTTTTTATTACAAAACCCCAAATCTAATAGTGTTACACTTGCAAAATATCCTTAAACTGTGACTAGGATATAAGACCTGCAGCCACATCTGCAGAGAGACACCTGAGATTCCTCTCCTGGCACAGAAGTAGGAAAAGGATGAGACAAGAAGGTGCCACAGGGAGACTGGTGGTGTTCACAGGAAAGGACAGATATCCTGGTGCATCTCTGGAGCCCAAAACATTATTTGAAGATTTCAGGTCATCTACATGTTAGGAGCCCAAGCAATATACCTGTTGCTTAACAAACTATTAAAATTACTCACTGGGTATTTTTTTAGTAAGCTGCCAGTGTTGTCTGGATGTGTTTATTTAAATTTTTTTTTAAATATTACTTCCATCATTTTTTATTCCTTTGTCAGTTTAGTTTTTATGCTGCATTCTGAAACAGCTGAAGTATTTGCCTAAAGCTTTCAGAAAAATGTACTCTACCCTTACAAAAAATGTCATTTTTAAACATTTATTAACGTTCCAAGACACATGACAAGAAATGCAATTAGAGACGCTGTGATTTTCCCCATATGCATTCAATTTCTCTATTCCCCACCATAACTTGGGTCCCAAGTGTAGGTTATGTAATTTTCCCAGAAAATCATTCAGAAAGATACTCTTAATGTTGGGTTGAGGAGGTTTTCTGTAGCCAAGAGTTTGCCTCCTAAAACCTTTGCAAAGCAAAGTCAGTTTTTAGTTCATTTTCATTATCTTCAGAGAAAACATAATAACTTAATAGCATAAGCAGCAAAGAACACTGTAGTTCAACAGTACAGTAAATCCATCCTAAAGCTTGTTGGAACCAATTTTTTTTTTAAACCCACATCACAAAAAATGCCAAACTAATATAACCTTAACCTAGCAGCTTTATTATGTAAAAGAATTTGGAATTTAACTTCATATCTCCAAGTTTTAGACCACATCATGCTCTGCAGAGAGCAGGTCAGTGTGGAGCTGTCAAACTCTTCATTGCATGTTCTGGCAACTGCAGCAGAGAAGTAAATGTGAGCCCACGTGTGATCTCGATTATCTTGGCATTGTTTTATTGCACAGTAACAACATATTATCAATATTAACAGCTATGGGCTAGGTAGTGTGAAAAAAACTCCTGGTTTTTATGAGCTGGGACAGTAGGAGACACTTTCCTCATGAGTTAGGCTGTCACCCATCAGCATCACATTCTGGCCCCCACCAAAAGGAGGGAAACACTTCATGACAAGTCTGATCTTGGCTCATCTTGTATTTAGCACAGCCAGTTGCAATCCAACCCAGGGGAACCTCAGATTTCCTTTTACACCCACTGAGGGCACCTGAACGCACAGCAAGAAGAGCAGATTCTGCCTGTCTCATTTTGCCCTCAATTCATTCCCCACGAGGGTCTGGAAGCAAACTAAAGCCCTTGTGCCTGTAAACAGGGTGGCTGCAGAATGCCTGGATCAGAGCCTACTTGCAAGGGAAGGGACATTCTCACAGTCTCCAAAAGCAAAAGAAGTTTTATGTGCTACTTTTAATGTGAATATCATATTTGAATAGGTTTATAACTCAATCACATAATTTGTTACAGCCTATTCCTGGAAACAGAGGTTGTAACTAAAACATTAAACTACTTCTTTAACTTAGAAGTGTTCATGTAGGTGGATTCAAATCTCCATCCTAGGAACCAATCAAAAGCAGAAATGCAGAAATGGAGAAATACCTGCCTACAGCAGGCTTCATCAGCCACATAACACCTATCTCATGACAGACCTGCAAGTCTGCAATACCCATCAGGCAGAAAAGAGCCAACAGAATGACAATTCGCTTTCTTCTTCATTCTTTAGTGCTACATGACTAAATGTGACGTGTTGTGCCATATCTGTTTTTCCCCACCTT
Organism: Pardalotus punctatus; assembly: GCA_013400915.1. Taxonomy (NCBI): domain Eukaryota; kingdom Metazoa; phylum Chordata; class Aves; order Passeriformes; family Pardalotidae; genus Pardalotus; species Pardalotus punctatus. The sequence goes on along the minus strand of VZTX01026146.1, from coordinate 141,710 downwards.
TATCACGGATTCACAGTTTACATACCCAACGAGTGCATGCAAATAGCTCTTGTGCAAAGATTTGCTTAATGTTCTCCATCAACTCCCAGACTTGAATGGCTGGGAGTGGGGGATAGGGAAGAGCTGTCCAAACTTTCTGTAATTCTATGGGAAACCAGATGTAGGATTTGATGCCAGCTAAAGTTAACCTGACGGACAAAAGGGTTTATTTTAACTTGGTCACTCGATCCAATTCACTGCACAGTCACACAAACACTTGTGCCTGTATGAGCCAAGGGGGAAAAGGGTGTGTTACAGCTCTGGCTGTCTTGGCAGCAGCACTGGCTTATTTCTGTTTAAACTGTATGTTAAAGTATGTCTTAACAGCCCTTGAGCCATTTTATTTAGTCTCTTGAGTCACACATACATCATACAGATTTTTGCTGCTGTCCAGACTGGAGACACTTCATAAACAAAGCATGAGTCCGCACACAGAAGGGAAAATTATGGCATGTCTAACCAAATATTCAGTGATCCAGGGGCTGCATACAATGGCTGCATTTTCAGAAATAGTTGCAGTTTGGTAGTCAAAACAAAGGATTGCTGAGATGTGCCACCAACATGAGAGAAGCAAACAAATTAATTTGCTTCCATGCCCCAGTCTCTCTACCTTCCATAAGCACTGTGTACGGTCTCAGGATAAGACCTAACATTTTGATTGTGTGTCTATGAAAAAAACAGCTGACAAAACCTTTAGATTCTCGAGATTGTTAAAAGCATTTAAAAATGTAACATAGAGCTGTGATAATAACCAGGTATTTGCAATATCTGTCAACAGGTTCACTGTCCATTCTCTCGTGTATTTGCAAGGCCTGCACTATAAGAAAAGTCCTTATCTTAAGAGTTTTTTCATTTTCTTTCTCCCTAATACTTACCTTTACCTATCCAGTGATAAGCCACAGGAAAAAGTACATGTACTGTTGACGTATAACATTTAAATTACATATTTTGTTAGCCGCTCATCCCAATCCTACTCCCAATGATGGAAATGGAGGAATTTGTTTTGCACAAGTGGCTGGAGACATAAGGATCAATAACCACCTTCCTCCTTGCCTGCTTTGCATTTATCATTCCTACCTCTCTGTTTTGCTGGTGCTGATTTCGCCATTCAGTCTTTGATCTTGGCTCTAATCTTGGCACACAGTTATCTCTTCCTCTTCCCTTCCCTGTTCATTCTTTCCATCTCACAGCTGATAAAGTGGCACAGCTCTACAGAGGTAGTTCCTTTCCTTACCAGCCAACAATTTGGAAAACCAGAGCAATCATGACCCATTTCTGATGCTGCGGTTAGGGGAGCGTTACATACACCCCGTCACTCCAGCTATAACATTTCAGGCCAGCACAAGATGAACACAACGCCCCTCAGGCATCTCTGTGTTATGCTGCCCAAAGGCAGCAGCTGATGCACCATCTCAGGAGGCCTGATAGCAGCATTCAGTCCTCGCTCATGCATTAAATATCAGAATCACAAGGGGCTGCTACCTTTTAAATCCAGCTCACCATAAAAGGATCTTCTCTGTTGGTTATTTCATTGCTGAAGGGATGAATAATTAAAGGTATTCTTCACCAGAACTAAATCTTCAGTTAGGAGCAGAACAACATCCAGCAGATCCAGACTTTCAAATATAAGAAGGAGTTTAGCCAAGTCAAAGGTCCCTTGGACCTATGCAGAGCAGACTGGCAGCAGAGCTCTGACGTGCAGAGCACACACCCACTGATCCTGAGACACTCTGGCTCTAAGCCAGAGAAGGTGTTCATCACACAGGCATCCCTGCCTTCTGCAGGACTCACACAACTGTCCTGTTTTCACCATGCTGGTGGCACGTTACAGGCAGACGAAGATTCCCTCCTTTCCAGTTTAATTTTACAAGCTGCTCCAGGATGAAATGTGCCACATGGTTAAACAAGAGCTGGGCCCAGGGTGTGGGATTTGACTGGCATTAGCTGCAAGATGCCCTATCAGTGGAAATGAAACAAACTCATCTTGTTCCAGTGACTTAATGCTGCACAATCAGAAGCTGGTTAAATATAGACCATGGCTGAAAAATAATTTTCCATAGGTGAAGCCTGCTAAAATCCCTGCTCTCAGCAAAGCTGCAAAGCTTGCTGCTATCTGACATCCCTGGCAGCTTCTCCAAGGGGGCTTGGTGCTGCCAGTCATGCTGGGGCACACTGGGATGGACTGGACACACATGGCATGATCCACACATACTTAGGTAGGATGGAAGGTGCAACAAATGCTTCTCCAGTCCAGAAATCTGTTACAGCCCTGCGATGGAGGCTGGCTCTTCTGCCCACAGACATGTGCAAGGTCTGTAGGAGAGCTGGCAGCTGCACTTTCCTCCTTAACGGCCTGAGAGCTCAGAAGTGCCAGTGGCACAGTCAGAAGTCCTATTACCCTTATTAGTGCAGGAAAAGTACTATGGATATACCTCAGGCTAAGAGGTGGATCTATTATTTGAGGTAAGGATGTAAAAACAAGAAAAATAAGAGAACAGCTTTTGATGACAAAGTCCCTTTGAACACTCAGCTTGCTAAACAGAACTAAAACACCTGAGGGTTGATCATGCAAGAGTCCTGTCTGCCTCCACTTGGGAGTCCTTGCTACAGGAGGATGAAGTATTTCAGCATCAGTCACAACCAATATTCTCCAAAGAGTGACCACACTGCACTTGGCATTTGTTTCCATTTTTTATTTCAGTTTGGTATTTGCTGGCTGTGGAAGGGCAGCCTAGTGGGCACAGGGCTCAGCTGCAGGTCTTGGCCTCTGGAAGGAAATTCCTGAGCACTTGCAATACTGCATGTCTTCCAACCAGGGCAGGCAGTTCTGTAACACTAAGAATAGGTAGCACAAAAATCACTTTTATTTCCACCTTCAGTTCTTTTTAAAACATGGGCTATTTTAGAGGAAGCAAAGCCATTGTTTTAATGATGGGTCAATACCCAATAACATTTTTCCTGCCTAAGTGTATTCATCTTTTTTCAGGTCTCCTATGGAACTGCAAACAAGCACACTTCAAGTAAAACTTCAGGGTAAAAAACACAGACAAATGCAAGTGCTCAGACAAATGCAACCGTTCAGGAATGCACCATCTCTCAGGCAAGTGCCCTTCCACAGCCAGTAAATGTCAACTGCAGTATGGCCGCTCCTTGAAGAATATCGGCTGTGACTAACACTGAAACACAGAAGGCGATGACCTTCCCCATGTAACCTAGAAAAGGGCTTCCCTTATCCCCAGTCAGGGTGCATTGTTGGATTGTTTTCCACTTTCAGATCTACTGGCATCTTTTGGCGTTCATGGTAATGCCCACATCCAAATCAGCTGGATTGCAAGTCACACGGTCGCTTCCCAGCCTCTGCCACCGTGAGGTGTTGGTCCGGCCAAGGTGCAGACTATTTTGCTTCCTGAACTCCACAAGCTTCATGTTGGCCTAGTAACCAGGTTTATCCCTGTGGATTTAGGTTCTCTCATTTGCTGTTGCTACCCCTAATTTAGTGTCGATCACACATTTGAGGAAGGCACACTCTGTGCTGATCGAAATGTTGAGCAACGTGGACTCCAGCAGAGTACACTGCTCACTACTTGGTGCCAGCTGGATGTCGGCCCTTTGATCTCCTGGAGCCCAGCCAAAGGTGGTTCCAGCAGTTTTCAACCCACCTAACAATCTGTTCCACCAGATTGTGACTGAAGTACCAGAAAGGCCATTTCCCACTGGCAGAATTTGGCAGCTTTGAATCTTTCCTACACGGGCAAGGATGAAAATATGCAGATGGAAAGAGAAGCCATAGTATGTCTGAATTAAATTTTTAAAGTCCAAAACCATCTGTGACCTGGGATTGCAAAGGTCAGCACTGAATTTTATCAGCACAAGAACAGCCATCTTTGTGGCCTTAGCTTATTGAAAAAGGATGATGATGTTCACAGATGAAATTGAGATCCAGCACAAATTCAAGTGCATGTTAGGCACAACTTGCAAGAGCTGATTAATTCCTAATGTCAGTGACTGTGATTTAAGCATCCTTCCAAAACCAAATAACATCTTTTAGTGAGGCCTCCTTAACAGTTAACAAGATCACACTTTCAAGAAGATCACAGAACTTCTGCAAAGAGATTTTGTAGCTTTCACAGAAGCCATTAAAAAGAAGGACTATCACGCAATCCAACACTGAAATAAAAAATGGAAGCAAAAACACACTGACTGACTCCAGTGAGAACTGGGTGTTCAGATGAAGAGATTACCATTTTGGGTGTACATACACAAATTAGCAATTAGGGGTAATTGCTTTCAGCTGCATTTTGCTGTTAAAAAAAGTATTAATAACTTGTAATTAACATTAATTTAAGAACAGATGAAAGCCCATGTTGGTGCTGAGAGTAGACACGCCTGACAGAAAACAGCTACCTCCTATGCAGTGCTGGTGGTTGTCAGCTAGTATATTTCTCGTGTGTTCCCAAACCAAAATTACAACAGCTTTAATTCCTCTGTCTTCTTAGGCACTTCCTGCCCACTAATCTCTCCCTTTAACCACGGTCAGATCTTCAACAAAAGTACCACAGAGGAAGAAACTCATTTTGCACAGGCTGCAAGGTGTCAGCCAGACACTGCTCCTCAGTGCCCAGCAGACCTCACACCGTGGCACCAGACCTGCTGTGCCCATGTGAGCTGTGCCACAGAACTCAGAGGGAAGGGCTGTGAGCCACACTACCCTGCCATACCTTCTACTGCCACACGAAGAGATAAACGTAGCCAAGGTTTAAGACTAAAATGAGTTTGCTGGAAGATTTCCTCGTAATTTGCCCTGACACAGCATTTCCTGCCTGGAAATGAAATCCATCCAGCCCCAGGCAGCCATGGTTGTGTTCCTCTGCACATCACCACACAAGGCAAGCCCATGCAGAGGCGGCACGATGGGCAGGGCAGCCCCTCAGCTAGCCGTGCCCAGGTGAACCTTCCCCTGTGCTTCCAGGGCAAAGCAGGGAAGGGCCAGGGTGATGCTGGGGAAGAAGTTATGTGGCCATTACAGAGGTGTGGCTCTTTGGCTCCCCTGAGGTCACTGAGAAGGCACATGGCACAAGGCACCCTGCCTGGTCAGTACTTCAGCCAAGGGCAAGTTCATCTCCTGAGTGTTCCTCCCATGAGTTACAACTCGAATATAACTTTGAAGTTGTATTTTCAAAAGTTTACCTATTTCTGTACTTCACTCTGTAAAAGCACATGCCTGTTACAGGCTTAAACGCATCAAGCTTGTAGACTTGTGCCATAGAATTGTGCTCGCACATCTGGTTACCCAAGCTATAAAACCCTTGTGCAGAGTGGTTTAGTGTGCACTTTTCTGGATAGAATGCTGGATCAGACCTACATGTCCACTTGACACAGAATCTCATCTGGGTCAAATGGAAGTGGACTTGGTCTCCTCAACAGTAGCCAATAGCAAATATTTGTCAATACACAGGACAAAGGCCAACAGGGACAGTTTCTCAGCTGAGATCCAGATTATGAAACACCAGGCAAGGTAAAAAACCCCAATTCTTAAGATAGCGATGCGCCTGTACTACATGGTATGCCCATTTCTATTAACTATATTCCCTCCTGTTGACTACTGTTGAATTGCTCGGGTTTTTTCACCCTACTCTGACCAGTATTTATATTTGGTCAAATATAAATACTTTTATAGTATTAAATACTTTAATACTACTATAGTATTATAGCAGCCTTCAGTCCACAGGAGCATTTCTCAAGTTATCCAACCCCACTTCCCTGAGCAGAGTCACAGATATTCTGAGTTGGAAGGGACCAAGAGGACCATCGAGTTCAACTCTTAAGTGCAGGACCTGTACAGGGATCAAACCTGTGACCTTGGCATTATTAGTACCATGCTCCAACCAGCTGAGCTAATTCCAGGGTCTGGTGCTGATGTCCTCCACTGGGGCTGGACAATGAACTAGAGTTCATTGCCCAATTTCCTTCACCATTCCAGCACACCTCCGGGTTCACCACACATCACTTTCAGTGGTGGAGCTGAGCAGATTGAGGTTCCTGCAGTATAAATGCTTGTGTAAGGGTCATGTGGCTTCTTAAAAAACAAAAAAGACCTAAAAATTATAGTTATAATTATGAAACCCCAGCCAGCCATCCATTCTTCCAACAGTGGAGAAGCTTAGAGATCTCATTTCATCTCAATTTCCTCTAACTCCTATTTCTATAGTCTGAGGTTCAGGAATCTTTTATCAATAAAAGGCTAGATCCTTGTAGTCACTCCAAGGGGCTCAAACAGACTTAGAATAGAATTCAGTAATTTCTGTGACCAAAACTTCACAGCAAACAGAGGCTTCACTGTAAGAAGGACTGGCAATACACTTATTCAGTAATTTTAAAGCTTTTTGGAGCACAGGAACACCCCCTCCCCTTCTGTTTGTGATTTTCAGTTTAGCTCTGGGAAAAACATTTAAACTTTCCACATTCCCTCTATTCTACTGATTTTGCAAGGAACGCCCCCTTACCTGTTACAGATCATTAACAAAGTGCCCTTTTTGTGCTTCCTTGCCCTCCCCCACAGCATTTGGAGAAATACTGTAAAGCTGTGACCCTCCTCAGACTCCGCTGCCTGCTGTCCAGGAGCTGGAGAAGACAGAGGGGAAGATGTCCTCTGAGCAGGGGTGCAAGAAAACAGGAATTTCCCTTTAGGGATCGGCTGCAGAGAATTACCTGGTTGCTTAGAAACATGAGATTAACTACAGCTCAGTTTTCCCCTTCCTTCACACATGCACTTAAGGAGAGGCCGTAAATCAGCTTGGTGGGAGACTCAGGATGGCTGGTCTGTGGGGTGAGATGCAGGGTCACACGAAGGGTCACTACGCAGGGTCACCACACGAGCACGTGGCAGATGGGGGAGGGCATGTTTTCTGCTCCCCTTCCCAGGCTGAGTATGCTCCCTTTGGTCTGCCGTGAAAAGTTTCTCATTGATGAGTTTCAGCCTCCAGGGTGAGCTCTGCAGCCACATCACCTGTGCCAGGATTTCAGCTTTGATGACAATCAGTTGAGGGAAAGCAGTTAGGGCAAAGCATCTGACAAGAAGAAGCAGATGATATTTAAAGCAAATGGTATTTTAGGCATAAACAAAAGTTACATTAATTCCTGCACCTCTTAGTAATATTTTCTGTGTGAGCTGCCGAAGCATCAGCAATCAGCAGCAATAAACACATTCACTGCCTCTCTGCATCTTTCATTCCTCAAGGAATTGGACAGAGGGTGCTTAGAAACACAGGCCCAACTCCTGCTTTGCTTACCCACCATCACATAACACAGAAGAAGGAAAAAACAATCTAGATAAAACAGACGTAGACTTAATCTCACACAGTTTATGGTCAAACCAGTTCAACATGAAAAAGCACCACTGCTAACGCAAACATGAGAGCTTAGCCCACAGTGCGTGCTCAAGAGCTTTCATGAAGTCTCTACAAGAAGAATGCTATTCAAGCCTGACATAACAGGTCAAAGGACAGATGAACTGGTATCTGCCTATAAAGTATTAGAATTCGGAAAAAGATACTGGCAAGTGTGCCTCATTTAGACTCTTCCACTTACATTCACATTCACAAATGTCAGCTCCTAGACACACAGTGAAAGGGATTTGCTATGCAGCACATGCCCAATAACCTTGTGGACAGGAGCCAGCAGCGTGGTTATCATTATGCTGGATAGTTACTACAAGCTGAGGGTTAATTATTAGCAGAACTTAAAATCAAAGAGAGCTTGATCCAGGCTGCATAGCTACACACACACACACAAAGCTTCTACCCTGAAGCACTTCCCGTCTCCTTACAGACAAGCTCAGCACAGTTTAGACACGTCCAAGGTGGCACACCATGCCAAGGTAGCAGTGACAGGGAGACTGCAGCAAGGCAGCTCTTGAAGAGTCAGCACCGACAGGAATGGCTGTTGAGGGGCTTTTCACTGGTTGTTTTTTTTGCAATATCACTTCAGTGGTTGTTTAAAAACAGTTAGCTTGACTAGAACAAAGTTATGTTTTGAGTATTATGTGTAAGTTCTTCACACAAAAAGTCTCTCCCCGACCTTGGAAATACCTTTTTCAGGGATGAAGGACTAAATTACCTTCTGCTCCACATTTGCATCCTTTGCAACGAAAAGCAACGATCTCTGCAAGGACACATTTGCAAATATCAGCACTCTGATTTTGTTAATTTAGTGATATTTTATGAATTCAAGATGGTGGGATGGGGAAGGACAAGGGAACAAAGCAACAATCAAAAACTGAAATAATCTGACAAGTTTCTTTTGTAGATTAACAGAAACTCAGATTTGGTAGAGTTGTTTGTTCTTTTCTCACAGCAAAATTCTCTTTGAGCCTACATGAGGTTTTTTTTCCACTTAATTGTCCTGTTAATTCAGCATTAACCTGATTGATTCAATTACAACAAATAGTTTTACCTGTGCATAAGCACTTGATACTCAATCTGCATTCAGTATGAAAACCAGGAATGTGGGTAAGCAGATCAGGTTGAGTTCAGAATACGCAGTGGTGGGGGGAGCCACCTCTTGCAGTCTTCACATGGGATGGTGCAGATGTGCAAACCTGGACGGTTCTAAGGCAGACACAATCAGCAAGTACCACATGCAACTAATACATGGAACACACTGATCTACAACACCACAGCAGAAAAAGAGTTTACCCTACCAAAATGAAATAAAACTTACGAGCCAAGCTGGCTAAACAAGGCAGTGTTTGTGTAGGGCGGGGGGACTCAGCTGACAACACTGCTCTTTTATGTGCTCTCATACCGTGTTCAGTGCATAAACACGGGCTGACGTGACCACGGGCTCCCGGTGAGCGAAAGGAGCAACTTTCCCTTGGCAGAGAAGGATTAGTGTTTGCTGACCCTGTCAAAAGGAAATCAGGGTGACCTCTGTCTCCCCCCTGCTAGTCCTGCCACCCTGGTAGCTGCAGGGCTTACACTGTAGTCTGCAGTGTTTGCATTGCTGGCCCCAAATCTTTTTCTGTGTCTGCAGAGCTACAGCAGAGGCTGAAATTGAGCCTAATTCTCTCACAGCAAATGAGGGTGCTTTCCCAGCCTGGCATTCAGCTCTTCACATTCTCATGTACTGCAAACAACCATCAAACCCAGGGAAAAATCATGGCTGCAGAGGAAGTCTACATGAGCAGCTGAGAAGGTCCAACTTCCAGTTGGTTAGGGCTTAAGAGAAATGCCACCCATTAAGTCAAAATTGTAAAGACAGTCCCAGCAATCTTATGAGACAGGGCAGCTAGGTTCAGGGATCACATCCAGCCCCTGCAAAGTGCCACAGCTCAAAGTGTTTGTCATTAAGAGTCACAGCTGTGAGAAAGGCACAGCTTTAATGAGTGCTAAGTCAACAGGAGGGACCTTCCAGGTGTGTAATACCAGCACCTCCGGTGACTGCAGATAGGAGTGGACTGTACTGATCAGGGAAACCTTTGCAGAAGTAATTCTGAAATGAGCAGTCCAAACAACCTCCCTACTATTGTATTACACCAATGTCCTCCCAAACATGAGGCTTTTGTTAGTAACTCAAATCTCGCTTTAGTAAATTAAAATACTTTTCCACTTTGCTCTGCTAGCCATTGCAAGAACACAAAAGGTGAATTAAATCCTAACACTGTTCTTGGGAATGAATGATCCTGGGACAATGTCAACAGCCTGGAAAGGGCTGAGGAAACACTCAAGCATCTCCCAGCCTTCGCTTGTCCCCTCTCCCTGAAGTACTCCTCAAGGACTTTCCATGCATAAATAAGCGAAGGTAAGATGAACTTTAAATAGGCCTCGCCCTACACAGTCAAATAAACTAGGGAAAATGTATATATGATTTGTAATATTTGCATTTCAAGCAGTGAAACTTCTTGTTTTCATACATTATATATGCTGGGATTACTAGCAAGCTGCAGACTGGATAGGTATTTTATGCATTGCATTTTACCATGAGGCACAGATGGTTGGCTTTGTTTAGGGACTGGGTATTGCTGGGAAAACTCAGGTTATGGCAGCACAGCTAAACAGTGTTCTCCTGTTAAAGTTGTAGTTTAATTAATCCACTTACTTCCTCTCAAGGCCAAATTTCACATTTCACATCTGCAGTCAGGCTGGGCCTTGGCCATGCTGTTAGTTACTTGTCATTCTCAGTCAGTCACTGCTGTAATCTCACTTATTTGTAGTCAGGCTGTTGAAAGTACAATAATGTACTTTCAAGAGATTACTCTGTATAAATGAAATAACTTAACTTTTTTTTTCTCAATGGTCACAAATTAGATAACAAAAGCAACATAAGCAAGGCAATAAATAAACTGGGTTTATGCAAATTAACATTGAATTTGTTTGTTTCATAGTCTGACCTCTGAAAACATGACCACTTGCGCTAGGCTAATGTCATTGATTTCTCTTGCTCAGATAAGCATGCCACCAAAAAAAGTCGGAGGTGAGGTGGGAGCTTTTATTAGGCCAACAAACAGGAGCTGGAAAAACAACAAAGCAACTTATCAGCCAACCTAAAAAAAGACATTACCTCTCCCTACAAACCTTGCATTGCTTATATCGTGGCACCAAATGCACTACCCAAATATTTCTCATCCTAACAATTAAATTTTACATTTACTAGAAGTACAAGAGAAGCCTTAGTTTATAATTGATTTTGTTAACTAAACAAGATCGTCAGTGCAGAAGGGCAAAGAAAGCATGAGAAACTGGTACTAGAAACACAGCTTGTATAATTTGGCCAGCACAGGCTTTGAATCTGTGAGTTCCTCCACCCCCACATGCTGCAATCCCAGCATCCATGGAGAATCCCCAGCAGCAAAACGATGGGCCTTGGGACCAAATTACCTCCCAGCTGACACTGCCCAGAATTACCGTGGCTGGTGTGGGTGGGTTTGTATCCCAAGTAACTGATTTGAGAGACGAGCTGGCTCCCTCCCAAGCGTGCAAGATTCCTTGGGGACTCCTGAGAGGCAGCAGCCAGCTCCTGAAGTGGCTGAAAGTCATTTTTCATTCCACACTCACTGCCACGGCACTAAATTAGGAGAGCATCTTCTGTGAGGCTGGAGGAATAATTGCATCCCATGGATCACCAGATGAACAGGTAATGTATAGCCATGGGGCAGTGCAGGCATTTTCCCTGGAGCATCCTCAGAGTCTGGAGAGGCCTAATAGACTGCTTACAGGAACCAGGATAAGTATATAGCCACTGTAGATAACCCTGCTTTGTCAGCTGCAGAGTAAACATACATGTGGTCCCTTTCTAGCCTCCTTGTTATTAAGAGCAGCTCAGGCATCCCCAGTGAGCTTCTTGCCGAGACAGAAAAGCAGGGAAACACTCTTGAAATTAATTCCTAGCCTATTTTTGTTTAGAGTAGCCATACAACTCCTCCTCCCTGCCTCAAGGTGATGTCAAAAGCAAAAAACCAGAATTACCAACAAATGAGCCTCAGCCCCACTGCTCCAGCAGGACAGGGCTCTGTGCTCAGCCTTTCCAGCTAAACTGCTCCTCTGTCTGCCCTCCCAGCACAGCCTCCAGCACCAGGAGCTGTGGATGAGCCCAGCTCCCCAAGTATTGATCCTGGTACAAAGCACATGCTTGGCCCAACTCCCTGGACTCAGGGTCCCCTCCTCTGCCACCCACACTGCTTTCTCTGCATCTACTTCTGCTGTCAGGACTTGGGTTGATTTCAAGCATGCAATGGAAGATCTGCACTGGTAACACTTTGTCTCAAGTAAAACACTAGCAGAGGCAAAAATTATCCTTAATTCAGTTTGCATTTAACTATGAACAGCTGGGGCAGAGACACCTTCATTCTGCAGGGGAACCATTATACCAGCATCCAGGCTGGCTTTTGGGACAGTTAATTCTCATTAACTTTTGAGGGTACTCATGTTGATGCAGTCTATGTTATTCCTTAGTTGCACCATACCAGAGTGGCAGTGGCCGTATTTATGGCTCTGTGGTGCTGTAAATAAATGCTAAACCCGTATTTTGATGGTGGCAGGCAGGCAGCAGCTGTTGCTGCTGAATGCCCAGGAGATTGGTATTGCTATCAGAGCTCTCAGAAGGAAAGGCACTGAATAGCCTTAAGATATTATTGTCTGCAACAAGCATTTTTCTTTCATAAACACCACCCAAAAAAAAAATCAACCAGCCAAAGAAGTTGATGGAAATAGATGAAAAAAGACTTTCCTGTGCCCCTGTTCTGGGCACCAGGCTGTCAGATTTTATGTGAGGGGAAAATAAGACATTACATGATCTGAAAGAGCATATTAGAGAAAGGAAAAGCAGGACACAGAATAAAATGCATAATTCATGGATTGTAAAAGCCTTGAGGCAAGACCTTTCGGACTTGCTAATTGCTTTTCTGAGAAACAGGCCAGAAGCCATTTAAGACTGACTCTTACAGCCAGGCAAATGAATGCACAAAGCATTGCAACATCCACCCAGGGGCTTCCACATCACCCCTCCTGCACAGGTGTGCTGCTGGCTCACCTGGCAGCATGCCAGCCAAGGACAAGTGCAGGGGACACCAGGCTGATCCAAAGATCTAGATCTAATTCTGGTATGTAGTTCTGTATGTTCAGGCTTTGCACTGCAGGCAGATACATTTATAGAAAGTGGCTGCAGCCATACTGTAGCCCTTGGAGGACCCTCACTGTGTGCTCAGAGCCTTAGCATGCAACTCTGCACGTGAGACAGGCAGAGATGAGCAGTTCCTCCACTACAGTAGTCAGATTTAGACTCACTGAGCTCAATAGCAAAAAATTCAGTGGGTGCAAGATCAGATCCCAGTTGCAGGCAAAGAAATTCATATGACAAGTAGGGAGGATGAAGACAAGCTTAACAGCTTATAGTTACTGAGGTCTGAGCAAGGGCATGGTTTGGTGGATTTAAGTCATGTACAAAGCATCAAAATCTTCCTATGCTATAACTACCTCCTCCTCCATGGCCCCAGCGAGCAGCTTTGGATTTTCTCATCCCAGCAGGCAAAATTATAGGATTTTGTTTACCTACATGTTCAAGTCTCTCCTACTGACATTCTATCATTTCAGAAAATGCTATTCCAGCCAATTTGTATAATATCCTGCTTACCACCACCAGCCACTGCTCTTCTTTGTAAAACCTCACCAGAATTTTGCCTTAAGGACCTAAGAAAGCCTGTGCTGTTTGCTGTTTCAAATTTGTTACTGAATCCAGTTAGAATCATTCACTGTGTCTGAAGAGAGATGGACTTCCCTGCAAAGCATAGGGATTAGGCACCTTTCTGCTCCGCCAGCTTGTCGAGCTCCAGCTCCTTCATCTTCTTGCTGTCCTGTTTTAATTGTCTTCCCCCATAGTGTCCTTAGAGAAGTCTAACCCCTCAACTGATACTTTGAATCCATCAGCAAAAGTATCTCTTTCAAAGCCCTTTCCTTCCCCTTTGGTATTATTTATTGATGTATCAAAATTACCATAAAAACTCATTAATAAAACACAGATCTATATCTTCCATAAAGCAGCTTATCTCCATGAGATTGCAGAAATAAAATTACTGGAAGTAGAAGAAAACAGAATATGTCCCTTAATTGTACTTTTCTCAGTCATACTACATCAATTAATTTACTGAAGCAGATTAAATTTTTACTGCTAATATACTTATTTTCTTACTTAAAGATGTTCCATCTATTTCTCAGGGTCAAGAATATGCAAAAGAAGAATAACTTGACAGAGATGAAGAAAAAATAAGATGAACAAAGATCCCTGGGCTTGATGAGTTTCATGGGGAAACCACCAGTACCAGCTTGTGAGTATGAATGAAGCTATCAGTTAATATTATAGTCATATAAAGTTTCAGAGCATATAAAACATTTTTTGTAATACTTCAAATTACATAATGGTAAAAAGACAGACTGTTTTGGAATGCCTTCTATGTCAGAATCTTAACTATCATTCTGTAAATATAAAAGGAGTCACAATGAAGGCAGGAGAATTTAAATAGCGGTTCAAACATCGGCGGTGAAATACAGGGAAGCTGAGGATCCCCTGACTTAGATCAGACTAAAAGCCCATTCCTAACTCTAAAGGCAAATAACCTCTGAGCTACTCTATAACTGATGTGCAACATGATTCAAACCAAACTGCAACACTTCAACGGGCAACTCTCTCCTACACCATTTTAAATCTGCCTGTAACATTTTAACTTTTAATGTTTAATTTAATGTTACTGTCCCTTAGTTTTTGACATCTACAGGGGGCATACAAGGAATTCACAGTTTCCCCAAGGGCAGAGGTTCACAGCCCAAATAAGCCAATGAAGGTCAAAGCACAGGGAAGTGGGAACAACAGAAAAATGTCACTTAATCTTGTGAGTTCCACATTTAATAAATGTTGGGGGCTCCCACATTGGCTGTAAGGTAAATAAGCATTAGTAGTAAGTAGTGTTTGGTGTAGATTTATTTTGTGCTGTGACCTATCCATTTGGTCCAAGAGAAGGCGGGAAAAGCAGAATAGGTCCATTGCAATCACAACACAAAGAACAGTCTTTCACTTCATGCAAAGAATACTAGCACAGATGGTGAATCCAAATTTTTCAGGAAAATCCATGTGCTTCCACATTAATGAGACATGGGTTAGAAGAACACAGTATTATACACTGTCGTCATTATGTCAGAAGTGATTTGTTGTCCAAGCTTAGGTATCCAGATGGTACCAAAAATACTCCAAACTTTCTATAAGCACAAAGCTTTCACTATAATTAAAAAATGGTTTCAGAAAATATACTGGTTTCTCTGAGTATTTCTAGTTCACTTTTACGTGCTGAATGTGCCCTGTATTTTGCTTGCAGTACTTTCACTAGAAGGACATATATGCACTGGAAAACCTCAAAAGGCAGAGCTGGGGAGTGATAGCAGAGGAGAAGGGAGATGGGCAGAACCATCATGTTCCAAAGAGCAGAAAAGAAGGAACTAGGAAGCCAAGAGCTATATGGTGCTTCCTTGGGGGATATACTGGCATGGTCTTCAAAAAAGAACAGGTCTCTGATCATGCAGGATTAAATCAAGCAAAATTACAGAACTAAGTGTTCCACATTCATACCATTAAAATTAGCTCCAACAAGGAGCAATGGCCCCGTCTGATTCAGATCAGGTTTAACTCCCTCTGTCCATGATGGGTTTATCCATACTGGAACCAAAACAATCGGATTTTATAACTAGGTCCCATCATTAGCACACTTAATTTTCTGATAGGAGCCTCAAAAATATTCATAAAAGCTTGTAGTGAAATAATTGCTTTCTTTTCATTTCACTCTAGCTGACTCCCACAGGTTAGACTGTATTTTTCTCTTCGAATTAAATTGTACACTTCTATTAAAAAGCTCACCTTTGAAAAAACAGCCTAGAAAGTACCAGGCTAAATTTGACATGTTTTTTCTTATGTTTCAAAGCCAAGGAAGGGTTTTTCTGGAAGAAAACGACACCTTTTTGACTCAAGAAGACTGAAAATCTGCTGCAGAGAAAAACTGGGTGGAAAAAAAAGGAAATAAATAAACTGCCAGGACAGTATGTGGGTGACAGGATTCAGTCTTTAGTCTGACAGGTGTATGTCAGAACTTCTTCACAAACATACCTACAAGGGATCTAATTGTTTTCTTCTTTTTATTGTACTGTTTCCTAATGTTACCCCTTGTTTTTTAGGTTAGCTTCCTGCCAGCCTCTTTGCCTGGTATCCAAAAAGCATACAGGTTAACAAAACAAGAAAAGCTGACACCTTTTGTCATCAATGCATTTGCTCTTCTAAGAGTCTCAAGCAAATTCATCTTGCAATTAAAAATCATATTGTCAACCATGCCGTAGACAACGTGGTCCAAAGACAGATTTACAGACTGGTAACTAGGGAGCAGACAGAGGAGGTGTCTGCTCAGCTGATGGATATAAATAGTAAAATCCCAGTCAACAGGATATTATTGTTCTTTGGGGTTCCCAAAGAAGCCTTAAGCAATGGATCAGCTCCTACGCACATGCTGATTGCAAGCCAGCGCCCGTGTGCGGTAGGGAGAACCTGCCCAGGGACGATTCAGGGCTATTTCAGGAGTTACCAGGCTCCAGCACTTCCCATGCTCTGCTGGGAAAAAAGATTGAGAAGATATGGGAAAAGTGCTCAGCAAAGCACCTGTCTTTATTCATTCCTTTTAGAATTAATAACTCATCTCTAAAAATGTGAATAAACAGCAATGCCTTCAATGAAATGAAACATGCAATGAAACCAAACCTACATGGAGATGACCAGACAAATACCAAAGACCTCGAGCAACTGGGAATAAAGAACAAAGAAGGAATCTTCCAAGAGCAGGTCAGAATGGCTTATTTGTCCACCTGAAACTCCACAAGACACCAGCTTCAACTGGTTTCAAATGAAGGCAGCTCACGCTCTCAGATATCGCAGAGCTTCCATTATAAACCACATTTAAAGGTTAGGCAATTAATTGCCTCATTCCTCTATGACCTTTGCAGTAAGAAAACACAGAATCTGATTGCTGTCCTATTTCTGATTTTGTTTCTTTTAACTCTCTGACTTCTTTCTCTTGCAGAACATATTCCTATGATCATCCAGGGCGGACACACATCCTTCAATAAATATTTCCTTACATTCACACAACATAAATATGCCTCATCCATATCCCCAGCAAGCTCTCCCTCGGTCTTCCTCTCTACCCCACTGAACTATTTCAGACCTATACACAAGGCAGACAGGGTTTCACAACAGTGGATATAGCACTGCTCTCTGTTAAAATAACATCTGGATGATTCTGAGAATTGAAGTGAAGAGCATGAATTGACAACAAGTTCATGCTGGGATAAAATTTAATCTGATTCATTTATGCATGCAAGCAGAAAGCTTTTATTAGCATACATTTCTCAAAGAAAACAAATTATAGTTCCTGGAGATGTTCATCATTAATTACCCTCTTCCAGCATCTAGCAGGAAGTTTTCTTCCTTCCCCAGCTTCACTTCATCTTCCTTCTAGAAACATACACTCGAAACAAAATAAACAAAACTTCTGTAACAAACTCAGTGAACTGAAAGCATAGTGCAAAGAGCCAGAGGGAGCATAGCTAATTTGGATCTTGACTGAGGTAATTCCAAAGCACTTGAAGAAAAAAAAGTTTCTACCTGAAGATGATAACTAGAACTCATAAAGATGATCAACATGAGACATCAAAAAATACGTCTTCACAATTGGGGAAAAAGTAGAAGAAAGCAGGTTTGTTTCATTCTACAAACATTTTGTTCTTCTTGCATTTAAAAAACCCCAAGTCAAGCCAAACTGAAATCTGATTGCACTTAACCTTCCCACCAACTGGTGTGCACTGCACAGAACACCAACAGCACATGCAAATCCAGGGATGAACCACCTGCCACCAAACATGGGAACACCACACGCTGGGGTGAAAGATGGGTCTGTCGCTTCATGGTGATTATCAAGTTGTAAAGGTTTACTACAGAGACGGCAGTATATTTGTGCTACAGTTCACACAAGTTGTTAGGGGACATTGCTAGCTTTTGCTGTAACATAGTGAAGGAGAGAAGATGTGAAGACAGGAATTTGGTCAGGTAGTTCCGATGGTCACCTTGAAGAGAGGATACCAAGCTTCAAGGCCTGCTCCACCAAAACTTTCCATGTTCATACACAGACAAGCATGTCTGGATAACAAGGTTGTCTGGATAACTTTGAAATAGATCCTGTGGCTTTCACGTGTCTTTTATTGTCAAGCCAAACTTAAGGGCGTCATCTAGATAAATACATTAAACACTAAAAAAATATGAGACACTCAAACACTAAAAAAATAGAAATAAATCTCGGCTAGAATGAATTAGGAACACATTTCAGTTTTAGTCAAGACAAACACAAAGCAGTAAGAAAGAAAGCTTATGGACATCAATATTATTGGAGTTCCAGAACTCAAGCTTGGACCCTCCCTGTAAAACCAGAATTCCTAAATGCTGCTTCCACATTCATAACAGCCCCTTCATTCTTCTCTAAGGTTGCTGCATGCAAGACGACACCTGTGTAGCAGGATGAGAAAGCCAAAAAGAAGTGGGCAGCCCCCGCCAATCTTCCTGTCACGTGGCCATCACATTACCACATTACGCTGTATTTTCCATGCAGCTCCTGTGTTAAGGCTCCAAAACTGATCATTAGTATGATAAATTAAATGAGTGGAAACTTTGGCTCCAAGAGCCCAAAGTGCTGCAGCTCTGAAGTCAGTCACTCTTCCTAAGCTTTGGTTCATTAGTGAAATGAGAATATAAGAGGTCAAGTGAACATTCAGTTCATAATTAAGTGCCTAAATGACAAAGCTGTTTACTGGCTTGAGTGACGCAGCATGGGGGTCTCATCAGCGCTTGCTGTGGGCATCCAGACCACTTCTGCAACTGGCTTTCGTAATCAGTCTCAGCATAAAAGAAAAGGACTCACTATGCATGAAAAAAACTGAGAACCTGCACAAAAAAGCATTGCTCTTGAGCCATCTGTGGGATAGGCAATGAAATAATACTTAGATCTTTCCTAAAATTAAAGGATGTCAAGGACTTGAAAAGTACTAAGATCCAGCCAGCTGAAACAAAATCTGTGTATAAGTTGCTGTATTAATTAGTTTCTAAAGAGTTTTGAGACAGATGGGTTCCAGCTTCCCAGCCCTCCTCAGCTACACTGGGATCTCTCAGCACCTGAGGACGGCCCCTCTTGGTTGTGCCTGGCTCTGGACAGGAAGCATGCACCATCCTTCTCCTGCAGAAATTGGCTCCCATCACCAGGATCACAACCACTTCCTGACTTCAGAGGAGTCACACCGGTGTGATCTCGAAATTCTTAAATTAAAATAAACTCATGATGAGTGATACTGTCAGCTGCAGATTAGACAAAGGATTTTGCAGCATCCCTTACTGTGCTAGCAACCAGAACACAGTGTTTCCTCTCTTCATACACACAGTTGTTGAATGAAGATCTCCTCTCTTCTTTTATCCTTCTGATAAGGATAAGGAAACACATGTTTTAAAGTTTTGAAAGGCCACCATTGAATACATCAAAAAGACCATCTACCTTCTAAAGAAGAAATGTAGTTTAGCCAGTAAAAATTCATACTCTGTCTTCAGCCAATGCAATAACCAAAATAACTTCTGGAAGAAGGCTGAGCACAAGTTCTTTTAACCACCATTAGGTGCCTTAACAACTTTTTTCTCTATGATGGGCAGAAACAGAAAAACTCAGGCAAGAGTCCCTAAAACTTCAAATCAATCTTTGTCCTGTATCCAGAGAGTTCTTAAAAAAAAAAAAAAAANGAAAAAAAAAAAAATATGAGAGCAACAGGCAACAGGAACTAAATGTTGTTCAGCAGCATTAATCATCAGGCCAGGAAGTTCCCTATACAGCCTGAAACCAGAGAACAAGGAGAGGGACCAAATGTTTCCCAGCTACTCTTAACAGTTATTCTTGGAATCATTTGGGTTTTGTACCAGAAACAGGCCTATGTAGTACCTTACCAAAAAGGGATAGTCAATGGGATTTTTGTCTCTGAAAAATCATCTTCTCATTTGGGCAGTATTTTTATGTTTCACCAAATTTAAGTATGACATGAAAATGCTGTCCACAGTCCCTCCTGCACTATCTAGGTTTCTGAGGACCACACTCTTCCCCATGGGCCTGCTTCTGTTTGCCTCGTTGCTCTCCCTGGGCAAAGAGCCCAGAGAGATTTATGTTTCATTCCTTGTACTGAAGACAATAAGTCTGAAGTGGACATTTCATACTATGATATTTATAAATGCTCTATCTTTATTAAGTTAGAACTGCAGTTCATGTTTATCATGAATGTCAGTAAGAGCCAGAAAACTTTAATCATGTGTCCAGATGCAGTCATATGAAGGATCAGATTTTAAGTTATCTTCATTGGCATTACTTTCATTTGTCACACAGCCAGGTCTCTCTGCCCTTCCCATTTCTCACTGAGCCAAGAGAAGCATAATCAATCCTTAGTTGTGAACTACCCTGACTGCATACACCAAACACCTACTGACATGCATTAGGGGGTTCTTCACAAAGACTGAAACAAAATGGCAAAGTGCTTCTGCCTGGCCCTCAGTGCACAACAAAGAGCCCGTGCCCGTGATCCCTCTGCTTTGGCTGCAGTTCAGAGCTTCAACTGGAGTTCTGTGAAATGGATACTTCAGGCTGTGATATGACTCACAACAAAGGAATAACACATGGCCTCCTGATCATCAGGGGGTTTAGTGCACTGTTTTGCGGGTCTCTTGAAGAAAATTTAGGAAAAACAGACTGGAAGAGTAAAAATTTATCCGGGCCATTCCATGGGTATGGGTAAAGCATCTTTGACCTTAGCAAGACTCAGGAGGAACTCTGACATATGGAGCATCTAAACAGATGTGTTTCCTGGCAATGGACACTACATAAGAGCAGGGACTTCCTTGCCCAGCTTGAGACGCTACAAAATGCACTCATATCCCCAGTCTTAATTATGATAAGATGAAGATCCAAAAGGATGCATGCATTAAATATAACGAGGACTGGAATATAAATCTTCGTTTTTAAAATGAACTCTGTGACAACATATTTAATGAGCATTTATTTTGTAAACAACCAGAATTATACTGCCAATTACACTACCAAAAGAGGAAAAACATAATGAAGCAAATCAACACTAGATTTGCTAGAAAGTCTAGAAAGGTCTCATTTCTGATTACTAACAGTAAAATATGCTAACATTAAAGGTATAAAAAACAAGGTAACTCATTCTTCACAAATATACTAGGTTTGAATCACATTGACCAACATCAAGAGTAACTTTCAAGACACCACGACATAAAATGTGTTTTAATTTATGTCTGAAATTAATTAGTGGAAAATTAATAGAATCCCTCAGAGTATTACATTATTATAACAAATACGTCTTGAATCATGCAATCAAATTAAGTAATGGGCACAGGATCTGAGTTATCTTTTAAGTGATTTTGATAACATGTATTCAGATTCAGTGGGATTTCTGGTTTTATAAAGAAATCCTCTGCTTAAAGCTTACAGGTCCACAGGCATTCACTGTAGATATCCAGGCTGTTGCTATTACGACCATCCCTAGAAGATGCCGATTTAAACTTCTGTTCATGGCTATAAAGCCTCAAACTACAGCTAAAACACGGCTCAGCTCTTTGCACAGAAATGTGCAGCAATTATAATGATGTAAAATTCATCCTGAAATCCTCCACCTACAGTCCCTGTATTTAACTGGTTAGGGAGATATAAAAATAGAGTAGCAGGTATAGAGACATCTAGAAAAAGACACGTACTTTTTATAAGGTGCTGTGATGCCCTTCACTACCCCAGCACTGACACATATCTCACTGCTTATCTGATAATTTCTACTCCTGAATACATTTTTGAGACCTTTTTGACTTCTACATGACAAGACAGATATTTGGTTCTTCCCCTTTAGACATACGCCCTTAAGAATCATTCTGAAACAACAGTAAGGTTCAGCAGCTTAGGACATAAACAAATAATGTTTAAATGGACACTGACAAGCCAAAATGCCCAAGGTTGCTTCTTCTAGTCCAACAGAAGTCTGTCTTTAAAACTGAGAAAGGAAATCAAGTAATCTCTTTGTAATATTATCAAAGTAAATGCTACACATACTTCAGAAGGCAAGTGACATAACCTTGAAATTGTCCTTAGGAGAAAGAAAATTGTTTGAATTTCTGTCCAAGTCAAGTGGACAAAACAAAAGACAAGTAGGAGAACTATGAAAAGTCCATTATATTTTAAAATCATCACTAGTTTTAACACAGTGTTTTGAAGACTGTAATTTTTAAACTATGACTTCAGGCAAGTGATGTGGTCTGAGGTGTCATCAACCCTCCTAGTGCTGAGGCTGGTCAGCGCTTGAATAACAGCTCACCCTGGAAAGACAGAGAAGGTGATGTTGAAGTGACAGCACATCAAGCCCATGCCTCAAGTCAGGTCCATGCAGTTACCAAACACAGTCTCTCTTAAGACAAAGTGTCAGTACACAAATGAGTTCATGTGACTGTGCAGCTACTGGGCATGATTTGAATTTGGTGTCATTTCACCCATTCAATGGGACAGAGAGCCCAGACTTCTAATTTGTTAGAGAAATTAGGCATTAACCTTGTTAAAACTGCATGCTGAAACATGCAATCTGCACTTTGTTTTACCTCTCACTTCTCCTTTATTTCAGTGCCAGGGTTTCCTACATCTGGAGCAGGTAAGTCTTCCACTGCTGACAAATACCGTCAGGTATGAGACTGCCCTTACAAAGACCATCCCCACCAGGACACTTATGTTTCCAGAATTAACTTTGGCTAACCTGAATATGAATCTGTATTTTGGGGGTTCACATTTATAATTGTGAGGTCTTTTCAACTTCACTTTTATATAGAATAGGATCACTTTGTGGTTGTAAAGTGCTTTGCCTGAGGTTCTCCAGACAATTTAGTCTTTCCAAATGTCACCTGAATCTACAAAGAACTCCACTAGATGAACATTCCTACAGGCAGAACGAAATCCTGCTGATTATGGTGACAAGTTATAGAAGAGTCAAATTAATGAACAGTTACAGCACTTAACTTTTGTCAGAATGAATGGATACATTAAAAAAGGTTTCCTTCTACTAGTGAAATTTCCATGTATTTGTAAAGCATGTCAAACTATAGCAAAGTTGAATGCTGCTGTATCTCATAATTAAAGGAAAATTATTACTCTCTGTAGTTAAGTGCAAAATTAATAAAAAGTATACTTCATACATAAATTAAATATATGGAGAGAAACATTTTTCAAGACTGACTATAACACCTGCCTTTGGTCATCCATCAGAGATGTTTAAGCCCCCCCAAGTAAAGATATATAGAGTTAACATCTGTGAGTTAAGCATTTATAGTACTTCTTAAGACAGAGGCTTCAGAATCTGTTGCCTCAAAAAATGCTGAGATTCATCTTAGTGGCAATTATAGTTACTACTGTCCAAAGCTTATAAAGTCTAGATCTCAAGGATCCAAACAGGAAGTCAAGCAAAATCAGAAAGTGCTGGGACTTAATCACTATGTGATCCACACAGAGATATAAACTATGGCAAGGATGGGGAACCAATGGCTGATGTTGTTCAGGTTATTTCTTCCAGTCTGTCGCCATTTTCCTTCTCCATTATTACTGACAATGCTACAATATACTCCTCTGTAGCCCTCTAAATACTTTTGAAGGCCATGTACTCCTCAGCAGAGCAAGAATGAGACTCAAGAAAGTATTCAAATCTACAGAAATCAAGGAATAAACATCTACAGGCTTCAGTGAGTTCTGGATCAAACCCTGCGTGAGCAGTGAAATGACGAGCAGCAGGACCTTGACTAGTCCTCTGACAGCAGAATGGCAGAGTTCTACCATCCCAGCCCATCCGCTTTATTATAAAAATACAAAGTGAACATTCAAACAGTAATTATTTTTGAGTTGTGGTAACAGCACTTGTTTGCCAGAGATGAACAATACATCTGACTGCACAATTATTCATCTCTACATATTTTATTCCAAGGAATGTAAGGAAAGATATGGACTCAACATACATTTAGACTACTGCAAAGCACACAACCAACATATCAAAAAGAGGATGAAGATGTTGCCTCTTTGTAGCAAGTGCAATTCACCACATAAGGAAGTATATTTTTGATGATCCTAAATCAAGCTTCCAGTAGGGAAGATTTTAAAATATTCTTGTATTGTAACAAAATGTTCCCAATGGTGTTGTAATGAAATAAAGAAAAAGGAAAAAAACCCATCTCCTGGCAGGAAATTAATTATTGAGCATTCCACTGCTTGACTATGCGCTCCTACATTCTGTGCAGGCTTTCCATTTTTCTCTCTCAGTATGCAGAGAAATTCACTATGGAGAATATACAAACAGAACAAAGAGCACAAGGGTATCAGTTTATTAAATGCATTTAGAAACCAAATGGACCTGGAGAGAGAAACCTGGTTTGTGCATCACCACACCTAGTGTTTATTCCCTCTTTACATTCCTCCCTCCTCTTCTCCATTAGATTGTCACTTCAGCTTCTGTTCTCTGAAATCACCTCTGTTGAGAATGGAAGTATTTCGCCTGGCTTTTAGCATCACTTAGCTGACACAGTTTTGAAATGTCATTTCCTTCATTTAAAAAATAAAATAGAAAATCTCAGATCTTGATGGAAAGGGAAAATAGAAGCCCATCATTATACGCCTAAATGAAGATGTAATTCCATTTTTTAAATCTTTTTTTTCCCACCCCCAAGTCCAGCCCATTTAATAAATTTCACCCCTTGCTGCCAGTTTTAGTCTCTCTGTGAAAAAGCTGAAAAATCCAGAGGCCATAATTTCACCCATTAGTTACATGATAGAACATACAGTTCCTGAGGCTGCTTCTGCAGCCAGCACATGCACCTACAACAATTTGGTGGGATTGTACCACTGCAAAAGCATCTTCATGAGAGCAGACACTTGCCAGTAACTGGCATCTTGGATTTTTCCTGGATGTGGAACAACCAAACTAGAGAGGGAAGATGCAACAGACTGAAACAGCATATGCCATCTTCAAATAGAATCCTATGTCAGCAATGCTCTGTAGCTTAGCTAAGATATAATGAAGAACTTCTCAAGAGAAATGAACAATTTTCACTTTTAAAAAAGGAGGCAGAAAGGGTATAGAAAACTACTAGAGCAGATGGCTGTATGATTCCAGCAGAAACCCTAATACCAGCTAGGCTGCTCAGGACCCCTTTCTCACAGCCATCAGCACGTGGGCTCTTTCATCAGCTGCTGGGCAGGATGGCTCGGACACAGCATCACTGTACTGCCTCTATCAGCCTTGCAGACCTCACATTTCTCTGGCTCTGTGCATCAGCCCTGAAGTCTCCACGTCTGCATGCAGAGGTGCCAGTGTTTGCATGTATTGTTCATATCTGCAAATATTTAGCTGCTGCCTCCCATCCTCTCCTTACTCCCCCTTTTGTCCGTATTAACATGATGAGTTCCCCAGAGACCAGGAAGCACCTTCACATATGCAAAATGTCCCACTGAACGGGAGCATTCTGGAATAAGACAAACCATCCTCTTCATCCTCTAAACACAGCTGGTCTTGCACAAGAGCGCTGCAGGAGCTGGAGATGCAGCAGCAGCCAG
Organism: Pardalotus punctatus; assembly: GCA_013400915.1. Lineage (NCBI taxonomy): Eukaryota > Metazoa > Chordata > Aves > Passeriformes > Pardalotidae > Pardalotus > Pardalotus punctatus. The sequence goes on along the minus strand of VZTX01026146.1, from coordinate 116,428 downwards.
GGACCTTCACTGCGTGAGGTCCTTCATGTGGCTCTGGGCAGCAGGGCCCTCTGGGGGCCCTGATGGTGCTGATGGAAACTGCATTGTCCTCGCCTAGTTTTTCATCCTAAACTCTTGACTTCCTAGTGTATCAAAGCTGTTATTGAATCTGCAGCTGATAGACAATGATACTAGCAAACATTCAGATTGCATTGTTTTGAGAGGAGAGAATGAATTTTGAATTATGAAGCAGAAGCAAGTTTAATTACTACATATAAGCATAGAGCATATGCTGCCATTTTACAAAAAACTGTTCTGGAGAGAAGCACCATGCTCTGCTACCAAGCTCTCGAGCGACAAAAATCACACTCTCACGAGTATCAGACTCGCCATCTGTAAAATGTTTTTCATCTCTAGAAGATAATGTGAGAATTATGTGTTACAAATCATACATTTTGTGACACCTATTATCACTTGCTTTGGAGCAGCACCTTAGAACAAATGTTTTTTCTCCCCTATAAGAGCTCACATGAGGCATAAAACTTCTTAAAAACCTATTTAGTAGTGCAAGCAAGGTGATAACTAATGTATCTTTCAAAATTTCTCTAGTATGGTAAGAAGAGAACAGGAGGGTTTTTTCATGCCCATAATGTCATTCAAAGGAATTTGCTCTGTAGGATGACATTCTCCTACACAATTACAGGAATTTTAGATAATGCTGTGTGCATCTGTATAAATGCATTTTAAGTTCCAGAAAGGGAAATTACTTTAACCCTTCTCTCACAAATGACTGAGAGGCAAAGCCAAAAACATATTACTCTTTCTAAGAACAGATTACTTTTGTATTCCTTCTCAAAAAATGCCCATGAATTAAGGATTAAACTTGGTTTAATTACTATAGTTTTGAGCAACAAGAGATCAGATGAAGGCTAGCCATGTTAACACAGAGAATCGAGAGAAACTGAGACAGAAGCCAGAAACATAGAAATACAATGTAATGAGAGACTGTCAAAACCCAAGGGGAGCGCAACCTGGAATCAACAGCCCTGACTGTACTCAAAATCTGAATTTCAGAGGTAGGATGATCCAGGTCAAAATGCATGTGGAGTGACCCCACCAGCAGCTAACTGCATGAATACGCCGGGGCTGAAAGAATGGCTAATTTGACTCTCTTTTCTGATAAATTATACATCTTCTACAATCAATCCAAACCAAAACTAATTTCCAGCAATTGCACTGCTCTGCCAGTAGACAGTGCCTTAATATAATTATGCATAGACAGGAAGAGATAATGACCTCTGATTCAAGTCTATTATTTTATGGAACATGAAGATACATCGCAGTACTATGTGAGCTATTGATTAAGATCAGTATGCTACATTAAACAAGTTGTCCTCCCATAAACCACTGCTGTTTTTTCCTCTTCCATTGACTCTTGCTGTCCTTTCCAATCATAAGGAGTTACCTGGTGAGGGGCAAACATAACTTTGGACAAACTGCTACTACTACATTGATACCGATCTACATTCAGAGCCAGGTATTTGCATCCCTTCCGCCTGCACAGCCTGTGGCAGAATAGGAGAGCATCTCATAGATGATTTATTCGAAAGCTCTGTCCATGTTTATTCAACATTAGTTTATTAGAAGATACATTAAATTCAGTCCTGTGATAGTTATCGGCTTCGCTTCAGATCGCGGTGGTCCGGAGCCGGAGCGGGAGCAGTGCCCTGACCGCGGCCGAGTGACCCCAGATGGCCGGACGGGAGCGCCGGACGGGCTCTGCCCGCAGCTGGGGCACCTCGGCCAGGTCCCACGGGGACCCGGGCGCGGCTCCCGTTACCCCACGGCAGGGTGAGCCCCGCGCCGCCCGGATCTCCCCCGAGCCCAGCCGGAGTCCGCAACCCCCGCCCCGACGGCCCTCGAGGGAGGCTGTGGGTGGCAGCACCGCCCGGGGGGATACGGCAGTGCCGCCCCCGCAGCATCCCCAGCGCCGCGGAGCCCCCGCGCCCCGTCCCTGCCCCGGGACCCCGGAGCCGCTCACCCCAGCGCCGGGGCTCTCTGCGGCCGGACGGGCCGGCGCCGCTCTCGGGGGAAACTTTGGCCCCGCCGACCTCCTCCCCCGGCCCCGCAGCCGCATCGCCCCCGCTCCCCGGAGCTGCTGGAGC
>VZTX01026146.1:14971-114073 GCA_013400915.1 Pardalotus punctatus | reverse complement strand
GCTCCGGCCCCGCTCCGGCCGCCCCCTCGGGTGCAGGCGGGTCCGGCCCCGGCGCTGCGGTGACCCCGCGCCCGTCCCGCCGGAGCGGCCTCTGGGCGCTCCCCATAAAAACGTATTTATTGCCGAGGCGGGGATGGGGGGGGGGGGGGCGCTTCCTCCTGCCGTGCCTGGGGACCGGAGAAGGGTAGCCCCTAGCATAAGTGTCATGCACCCACGGCAGCGATGGAAGAACAAAAGCAGCAGAGGGGTTTTCCTCGTGGGGGTGAAATCAGTGCAACTATAATTAGAAACACAATAGTTGCACACTGATTTAGCTTGTTCTTGGTAGTCTGTTCAGGCTCTCAAATTTCCTTTGAGGTGAATTTTCACATTGAATGTCTTCATTTAGACTGGTTTTCATCCAACTTGGACAGTAATTGTTACCAAGGCTCTTCGGTGTCACTAAGATCTGTTCTCCACAAACCTGGTGAACAGCTTGAGCATTTCATTTGCATATGGGGCGTTTCGTTGCAATATACCACTATTTGTACTTTCGTGCGGGTAAACAGCAAATTTTGTCATGATCCTGTCAGACCAGTATAGCATCAAGAGTTAGACTAGCAAAACACACAAGGAAGATCTACAAAGTTAAATATAAACAAACTGGGATCTAGAAATGGTGGCTCTTTCAAGTCTGAAGTGTTTATGTGATCCCAAGCAAACACTCCACACAACCAGTTGTTTCACCCAGCTCAGGAATGCAGCGCTCTTCCCACAGCCTGCTCTGGTGATTTCGCTACTAGGACTCAAAATCAGATGGAGATGGTAAGAAGGCAAAGTCATCCCTTAGGCATCTAATAAGGATTCATCACCACTATGACATGCAGCAATCAGCCATCCCAAAACACGGTCTCCAAGAGTCTGAGGCAGTCTTCAGCTGTTTACACATCAAGACTGGAAAGTTTTGCACAGGTGTAAGGACACGTGAATGCTATTACAAAGAGTTTATAAATCTGAATGTAAGGAGCAAAAAAAAAAACAGTTTGTGAAAAAGAAAAAGTGTCTGAAGTCAGATAGATTTGCACAAATCACAATGCCAGGCTTTGACTTCATTTTACACTGAGAAGACCTGTTGTTTTTTTTTTCCAGGAGTTATCCAAGTGGGCTGAATGCATCAGTACCACATTTAGAGGTAGAGCTGGAAACTGAGCTAGTGTGGCTGTGGGAAAAACAGGTGAATGGCTTCACAGCATCAGTTGAAATACCGTCTGCCAGAGGTGGCTGGAGATCCCTAATCCACACTGCAGCTCAAAGTGGGACCAGTCCCAGCGCCAGATGGGAACAGCTGAGGCTTTGTTGCGTTGTGTGTGAGCATCCTTCAGGAGCTGGGGGGTCATGAGCTCTCTAAATAGCCTTTCCCAATCTGCACTGGCCTGCTTGTGAGAACTCTGAGTGGCTGTTTACTATAGTCAGCACACCAGCTGGACAAAGGGAGGTGGTAGGAGGTGCAGGCAAATGAATGAGGATAAGCAAACCAATCTGCAACCTTCAGCGGCAGAATCATACACTCACAGATTGGAATTGATTAGGATGGAAAAGACCTTTAAGATCATCAAAGCCGACTGTCAAACTGTCAAGGCCACCACTAAGACATGTCCCTAAGTGGCACATCTACCAGTCTGTTAAATGCCTTCAGGGATGGTGATTCCACTACTTCCCTGGGCAGCCTTTTCCAATGCTTGAAAATCCTTTCAGTGAAGAAATTTTTCCTAACATCCAGTCTAAACCTCCCTTGGCACAACTTGGGACTATTTCCTCTTGCCCTATCACCTGTTACTTGTGAGAAGAGAATGACTCTCACCTGGCTACAATCTCCTTTCAGGTGGCTGTAGAGAACAATAAGGTCCTTCCTGAGCTTCCTTTTCTTCAGGCTGAGCCTCCCAGCTCCCTCAGCAGCTCCTCACAAGACTTGTGCCTCAGACCCCTCACCAGCTTCTTTGCCCTTGTCTGGACCTGCCTCAGCCCCTCAGTCACTTCAATGCCTTTCTTGCAGTGAAGGTCCCCCAAGTGAGCAGGATGCAAGGTGCAGCTGCACCAGGGCCAAATACAGGAGGACGGTCACTGCCCTGGTCTTGCTGGTCCCGTTTTTTCTGCTGTAACTCCTTGCTGCCAGCCCCACCTGACCTGTGATGTTACAGCTGTGATTCATTGTTCTTGCAGATTTCCCGGAGCTAATTACTACCTTCACCCTCCTCCTTGTGCAGCTGCCCAGCTGCACTCTCATGGTGGTTGAGGGTGCAGCCCATGTCACTGATGTCTCCAGGCCTGCCAGGTAGCTGCACTTGACCTGCACAGTCTGGGTCTCAGAGTCAGGCTGGGTTTAAGATGTAAATTATTAACGTTGTGGGCATAGGAAAGTTAAAACTTCCGCTTAGAGAGAGGAGAAGGGCATTAAACCCTTCTCACCTGGGAAAGCACCTGCTCTGTGCTGCCCTGTCCTCTGAAGGCACAATGGCAGAGGCTGGTGTGGTCCAGCAGGAGCTGGATGTAAGGATGTAAGAGCTGAAGCTTCCAGCTCTTCCTGTGCTGATGGAGGTGAAACCATCAGCACAGCAGCCTGCCCTTCTCCTGCCAGCCAGTCAGGCAGGACTTCAGGCCAGGGTTCGGCCCATCTGCCTGGTCTGATCACTCCAGTTTCTAGCCCAGCACATCAATACAAGCTGCATCGAGCTCATCTTAGGTTAATACCCTGAGCCATAAGGTGCTGTGAATGAAAACCCTGATCCAGTTGCACTTAGCAGGTGTGCCACTGTGTGAAGGAAGGCAGCAGTCCTGTCACCTGTGTTGGCTATCTGAGACCTTCAGATGGCTCTTCAGCACCTTCCCCAAATCAGCTTTGTGGTTAGCAGAAAGCCTCATATGTAAATCTCCTCTGAGATAATTGTAAAAAACATGGCAATGTATGCAGAACCAAGTGTTCCAAAATGGAAAGTTGTAAGGACATTAAAAAATTGAGATCCAAGAGGACATCCTATATAAACATTTTTCTTTATTTTTTACATTCTTCCCTGCAACCTCGGGTCTGTGAGTCAGGTCAGCAAGAAAGTATGAAATCTGAGATTCTCATATAAAACTAGAACACCAAATGTTATGTTACTTGTTGTAAACACTGTAAAGACTTGTGGAAATTATCTGTGAAAATACTATAAGCCTTTTAAGAAGTAACTGATTGTATGCAGTGAGGAGTAAAGAACTTCTCTTAAACAAAAAGTGATTTCAGATTTTATTAACAAAGTCCACTTGCCTTTTGATGTTTAAGGACTATTCTATAACTGAAAAAGCAGGTTAGATTTAATTAAGTCCCTTGGCTCAGACTTGTTACTTAGGGCAACGCTGTAAACACTTGGCAGAGACTCTGAACTATAATAGCAGGTTTATTAAAAAAAGAGTTTGGTCACATATGAGAAGGCAGGGAGTCTGATAGGAAGTTCATGGGGAAACTACCACTGTTCTGCATAGCCTTTATCTTTTTTTTTTTACTCTATGCAGAATAAAGATGTTAAAAAGCTTTTCGTTTCCCATCCCTTGCCTGTCTTACCTGTGAGTGATTTAATGAGTTGCACTCTCAGTTTGAGAAGAAAATTTACAATTGAAGGTTGTGTAATAGTAGGAACAAAACCATCAAATTCTACAGCTCAGCTTTGTGCCTGTCCAGATGGAGGGTGCCTTGTGGCTCCTGCTAAAATGGCAAGGGAAGATGTCTGACACAAAGGAATTAGTTTCTGAAATTAAGGAAGATATTTATGCAATTGTAGCTGTTTTGCTTTGCCTTTATAAACAGAGTTCTCCATATAAACAGTCATTCTAGGAATGGATTCCTTTCTGGTTTTGTTTAAAATTGTTCCAGACCAATGGTGACCAGAAAAAGGTGTTGTCTACCTTGCAATAGGTGAAATATCAGGCATTTCAACCCAAACCTCAGAGAAGTGTAACTTCCAATCCAGGCTCAGCCTTCCATGGCTGCTCTGACCAAAGAGCTACAAAAACAGCTTTCCACTCTCTAGACCTCCCTCTGCCCACATTTCCAAAACATCCCTCTTGAATGCCACGGGTCTGTGAGGTGTCTCTGCCCATGACAAATAGTATTTTGGGAAAGGTGGTGGGCGTTTGGGTCCTGCCCCTGTGCTACTGGCATAGTCCTTGAGGCTTTGCATGCACTTCCAGCTTGTTAAAGGGGCTGCAGAGAATGTGAGGATCTCACTCAATTTTTAATCCTTTTATTTTTTCTGAAGTCTTACAGGAAGAGGACTGAAAAGAGATGCTGTCTTACCCCATAGCTGAATGAGGAAAAGGGAGGAAGGTTAAAATCTGTAACACAGGAAAGTAATCCACATTCTTATTTAACTCTCATATTGTACAGATACATTACAACCTGACTTGAGTGGCCACTCCTTTTCAAGGCAATAATCAGGACACTGTAGGTCTCATCAACACTTTCTTTTACTTGCTTAGCCCATACCTGAAATATCAAGGAGGGCCAGCCAGGAAAAAAAGACTCATTAGCTCTCCCAGATACACAGGTAAGCAAAGATTTCACTTCTATTACCCTGTCTGACAGCAGCCACCCCTTAGTCTGGCTCCTCTGCCCACGCACATGTAAACAACGGGAGGGGTACCATGTAAAACAGACTTTCAAAGCAAAACACCAAAAAGTGAGATGAGGAAAAGACAGTCTAATTCAACAAAGTAAACAGGAGACACTGAGAAAAATACATTGTAATAAGAGGATTAAGCAACTGGAGGAAGTAAGGTCATGTGCAAAAAACCAAGTAAGCTATGAAATATAAGTGCTTTATGACTTCTTTAAAGGCAAGGGAAAGTAAAATGTGGGTTCTACTTTTGCAACCTAAGTGTGATAACTAGCAATGAATTAATTTATAAAATGTATATAATCAATAAAATGAATACCAGCTTAGAAATAGCAGTGTTGTGCCCCACCAGACCCATCTTCCTCTTAGTCCCATTCAGATGGCAAAATAGGAAGGGGGATGATGATTCTTAGCCCTGCCTCAGTGTACCAGTGAGCATATGTACAAACTCTGGATGTTGACCAGCCTCCCTCTGCTATGTCTCCTTCCTTGGCTCCCAGAAGTTCACCATGAAGGACACACTGATGAACCACAGTGATTCACAACAACTGTTGCCACATAATGGCAATAAATACACTATGGAACTTGCTGGAAGGTCTTTATGTGCTGTGTATAACTTTCATCACACATAAATAACACCAGGAATTACAGTGGCTTCTAACTTAGTAGTCAAATTTGTTTTATTTTTTGCTACCAAGATAAAATTTGTTTGGACCAACTTAGTAAAAAATTGTGCTTAGTATTTCCAAGACTGGGTCTTTTGGGGTGATGGAGTGGCATCACAGGGACAGAGCTGAGCTGGAGAGGTGAGGTCCTTCTGATTCTTCATCAGGGTAGCTGATGTGGTGGGAGCAGGGTTGTGTGGGTCACTCGGTCCTCCCTCTTTTGGTTTTTCATTTTCTTTGGTAAGTGTGGTTTATTTTAAGGTGTGATTTATTGAGAACATGTGTGTTTTATTTGACAGAGGTAGTGGAAAAGGCCATTCTCTGGCCTTCAGGCTGGTCTTCTTATATTCAGTTTGGCTTTCAGTTGTTCTTTCATGCAGAGGAAAGCTGGAAGGAAAGGAGAGTAGTTATGTAAAACTCATTTGAATATTATGTACTTGCAGAGCTGATTTGTTTCTGTTGCCATGAGCCTTTCATTCAAAATCTCCCCCCTTACTGGGGCAAAAGTCTTCCTTGATTCAGAGAGGACTCAACACAGAAAAAGTTCCATCTAGTTTTTGGAAATTTTTTTGTTATTTTTTCCATTTTTTCTATTTTTCCTCTGTTTCTGATAGATGAGGGATGCAGTTGTCTCATCCATGTGACAGTATTGTGTAATTCTGCCCCTTTGAGCCTGACTTGCTCTCATTCGTCTGTGACCAACTGAATTCAGGACCTTCAAATTCCCTTCTGTGTGCTCCAGCACACTATGAAGATTTGTTGTCCCAGTAGATACTGAACAAAGGTCGCAATGTTAACCAGTAAAGGGGTCATTTTTCCAGCTCTAGATGGAGTGTAGCACCCTAAAGGCCAGGAAAAAGACCCAAGAAGTAAAACTTTCACCTTGAGAGCCTCTGAGCATCTCCTAGGGGTTTCCATCTCTTCAGAACCCACTCCCATAGCAAGAATTTCATGGTTTCATTCTATCTGATCTCCATGCAAAGGTAGAGATGCCAGCCCAGTGCAAGCAGCGCCTTAAACAATAACCTGGGAAATGGAGAGGACAGTTCTGTGTCAGGGTTTACTGCGTGGAAGGAGAGAGGGACAACAAGCTGTGGCTTGGTGCATGGATGTCTCTGCAGATGATGGTGATGGCAGCAGGGTTCCACAGAGCTGTGTAAGCTGGTGAAGTTGTGCAGGAAGAAGGAATCCAGCTGGAAGCTGTTCAGGGGTGGCCATCACTGCACAGTGCTCAGCTTCAAGTCACCCTGGCTAGCCTGGTTACCTTCTTTTGCCTGAATTATCTTGGTTAGAGGAACTTGTGGTACATTCACTGCATACCCCAGAGATACAAGGCAGGGCCTCTGCAATAGTACTTGCTGGCAAAGACTATTTCTGGACATAACTACAAATATTTAATACGGGGTAAATTATAAATCAACCTTCTCCAACACCAACCAGAAGTGAATGCTTCAAGTAAAAATGGAGATTGCCTGGTCTGTTTTTTACCTCATGAGTATTAGGATTGGAAGCAGGGCAGCAGGTAATTATTAGTGTTCAAGCTCTGCAGTTGCAGTTGCTCTATAAACAATGCTAACATTGCTGACTTTTATACACAGCTTTCCATCTGCAGATTTCAAATATCTTGCATATTACAATTTTCTGTAATTTCCTGGCATAAGCTGTCTGAAACAAAATCTGCAAGTCCTGAAATAATATTACAGAAAACAACCAGTATATTTTTGCAATAAAATGTTTGTGGAAGAATGAATTATGTGTGATCTATTCTGCGTACTTCACCATAGTAACAAAATGAATTGGTTTCTTAGAAGCTAGCAAGCAAGAAGGCTCCTTTTGAACTGCCTGACCTCTTTCACAGCACTGGAGATGTCAAATATTCTTCAATTGCAACATTCAGCTAAACTGCCTGTCAATGCAGCACCCTTCCAAAGCAATTCAGCTTTTTCCTATTTGTTTGTTTCTGTTTAAAGAAGGGTTTTCAATTTTACAACCAATGTCAAGTCGGTTTGATTGTAAGAAAGATGTTAGAAGAGATTCCTTCCCTGACCTTCCCAAACAATATTAGCTTTGAAAGTAACAGAATAAATGCTTCAAACAGAGGGGGTGTACCCTGTAGCTGATAAATAAACTCATAATTTTTTGAGGTAAGAAATGGATGACTCTGATGCATAACCTGCCAGACGGAGGCTTTTGCAGTATGAGATGCGCTCACTAATGATTCCAAGCTCTTTCAGAGCAGGCATTTTCAAACCTTACTTATATTTCACTGAATATTTAATGTCACAGTTCTGCCAGAAGCCTCTGAAAATAGGGAGAATTAAAACCCATCAGTCATTCCTTAGCAGAAAGAAGTTGATGATTTAGAAAGTTTCTCTTTATCAGATTTCAAAGTGTGACCTTGAGGAGTGATTGGAATGTCAAACATGTCCTTGTGGTGGCTGTAGGGGCAGTTTAGAAGTCATGTTATTGGTACTTCACCTGAGCACTGTTAACTGCAAGCATCTGTCAGGGTTTATCAAACTCTAACCAATATGTCATTAAAGACTAATCACCTTAAAAGCCACATTAGAGAACACACAGTGGAACCTTTCCTTGAGCAGATTTTGATGTCCTTGCTTTGCTGTGGTCAGCAGGGCCCTCAGTGTTGGTTTGGAGAGCAGCACCCCAGTCAGGAAGTGTTTCCAGTGAGAGGTGTCTGCCTGCTGCCTTCTGATCTATTCTTGTCCTCTTTTCCAAATGCATTTTCCAAACCAAGCTCTGGCTTTCAAACACAACCTTTAAACAGAAAAAATTGGAATCTGGAGAGAAAACAAAAAGCAATATCTGGTGGGTATGGGGTACCAAAGAGAACTTTCTGTGCTTGGTTTGTAGGTGTTGGTGTGTGTATGAGCACAGAAATGCAGGCTGAAGTGATAACTTGCCAGTGGTTCAGCACAGGGATTTCATTAACGTTGCCTTTCCCCATGTCCAACCTCTCTCTGCATCATCCAGTCCTTCCTGTATCTAAGAGATGGGTGGAGAAGATAAATAAATGGATGGATTTGTATGTATTTATGCACTCTTTTCCCTGTTCTAATAACTTCTTTGCAAAAATGAACAACAGTTAAGGAGGAAGGCAAAAGTATGAGGCATCCTCACTTGGCAGATATTCTTAAGTCAGCTTTGATGGAAATGTTTGTACTTTGCTTCTGAGAGAGGCTTGGGAATAGATCTATTTATGTTGTAACTCCCTTGACTTGAACTGGCAGATGATCACAGATATCACAGTACAAAATTCAACTGCTGTAATTTGAGAAGAAATTTTGGAGATTGAAAATATCCTTTGATTCTCCCCTTAGAAGAGCCCTGGAAAGGCATTTGGTGCAGTCTCCTACCTCTCCAAACCATCACAGTTCCAAGTAATGGGTTTGAATGGAAGTCCCAACAGCAATATTTGTCTTCAGTAATACAGAACAGTTGAGATAAAAATCTGACAAATTTCTCAATTTTGTTAAGATCTAGTAAGGCTGCCAAAATACCCAAAACTTGAACAAACAAGGATTTTCTTTGGTATATCTTGTGGTTTTATACAAGTCAATGGCTTGTCCCATTTGATCCAAAAGAACTTTTATGGGAGCATTTTGAGATCCCAGGATGAAGTAAAAGTGTGACCACACATAGTTGTGCTGGAGAGCTCTGCCTTTTGCATTCAGTGATTTTTACCAGCATTTACAAATCTTGTTGCATTTTATTGCATAATTGATTTTAAAATATGTATATGTCCAGGAGCTCTTTCCAATGATCATTGGTGAGAAACATCCCTGACGTGTTTAATGAAGAGGCAAAACATTCAGGGCTCTTAATGCACATAGTTAATTTTCTTCTTAAGAAGAAAACACCGGGCCTTAAGGGGTTTTAAAATGCACTGGGGACAAGAAAGACAAAAACCAATGGCCAGAAGCCGAAGCCAAGATGAATCCAAATGAGGAGATTTTAATAGCGAGTCAATCATCCAGGGAAATGACAATTTGCCAATTCTTAATGTCTTCAGAGAGAGAGTGTGCCTTTCTAGAAGATGTGCCATGCTAACAGTACAGTTTATTCAAAAGTGGGTTAATTGTGTGAAGTATAATGACTTGTAAAATAAAAGCTGTATCAGAGGATCTGCCTAATGGTCCTTTGCCTTTAGTTTTGTGAGGTTTATCTTAAAAGGGTATTGCTTTTCTTTTGGTTTTTCCAGCTCTTGCAGAGACTAGGTCAAAGAATTTCGATTCCATTCTTTACAGACTTCTACCTTGGAAAATGAAGCCATTGAGCAAAGCAAAAGTCGTAACAGCAACTGGGAAGTGATAAGAGTTTGCAGTTAGTGCTCAGCCAGTGGGAACTAATTCAGTCATTCACAAAGCTACAAAGCTGCCATCAGACGGCATTTTTTTGTCGCTATCAAACAGATTGTGATTAGATCCACTGACAAAGGTGAATGGTTTAATAGTCATAATTTAATCCTCTTCTATCAATTCAGCAAGACAGTCACTAAATCACACAGTCCATTTTTTGTAAGGTTATCCTGAATTTATAGTCAAAACCATTGCCACAACATTTGAAAATACATGTTGCTAGGTGGTTGTTATATCACAATTCATACCCGAGTGTGTACCTAACTCATATGGCCTCTTTGCCAAAAGTGTGCGTAAAATTATCTGTGTATGTACCTATATATACAAGTGCATGGAATTAATAAATATGGGAATTAATAGAACATGGTGGAACATGAGCATGTGAATGTCTGGTTTGTTCAGCATTATTTCTGCGACTCATACACATCTGTGCACAAGAAGCTGCTGCCTCCTGCTCCTCTTATGTAACTTCACGAAGACTCATAACATTGCCATGGTATCTGCAAAGGGAGGCTCAGGGAGTCAGTGGGTGCTCTGTTACCAGGTGATCCTTGTCAACAGCTCATCTTCCCCATTCAGGTAAGTTCTGAATGTTAACACACAAATAGTGACACACCTACAGAATGTTATCAGCATCGTTCACTCAATTTGGAGCACCTGAATTTGAAGAGTCTTGATATTTGGCTTTGGCTGTGGCTTAGGGCATACATGTTCTTACATAAGTCACTTAATTTCTCTGAATTCATATTATCTTATATATAGATATGGGTGCTCTTGGTTTACTATGCCCTACTTCTCCCAGCTTTTGTGTACTGCTACACTCACGTGTCTTCAGGCAGAGGAATTTTCAGGAAAGCTATGTATTCATTATTTCTGTTCATTATTGCCTGTATAAACAGAAAGCAATGCCTGTATTTTGGCTGGTAAAAGTGAAGCAACAGTGATCAGAGTTTTCATTTGTGCTTGTTTTAAGGTAGGGTATCAAATATACCCACGTCCAGCTCTTTTTTATATCTTCTTTTCAAGCATCTCAGTAGGTACTGCATGTGCTTAACCTCTCTATGCTCACCAGGAATGGTTCCAAAGTTCTTAAACTGAGGGTGGCAGTGCGGGGAAATGGTATAATCTCCCCAGATTATGGAAGGGGTTACAAACCCAGTACCAGGAATTCTCAGATTTCTTCTCACTGCTGTTGCAAAATATACTTGCTTAAAAGTCCCTTTGCCTGCCAGGAAGAAAATTTGGGGGAGAGATCAAGTATGTTTTTGCTCCAGCAGTAGTAGAAGAAACTTAAGAAAATACGTTCCAGTTGTATCCTAGAGGTGAAAGGGCCAATAAATCAAACAAACAAACAAAGTAAGCAGTGTTTATAGCTTTGAGAAATCTCATAATTTCTGAGCCGATTCCAACGATTTTTGGGGAGCTGCAGGCACAGGGATGCTCTGCCTTTCCTGCACTGCTGAACAGACCATGTATCAGTTTCAAATCACTTCCCAGGTGATAGGGAAAGGATTGCAATCAGCTTAATGGTGCCTTTGCTGCAGACAAGTAGACGTCATTTCTGAAGGAAAAATATTGGGAACACAGCTATTTCCTGAGAGCAAAGGAGATAGGCCAGCAGCCGTGGCTTATATCCGGGAGCACCACGTCGTGTGTGAAGCCTCCACCCCACAACAGTGGCCTTGAGCGCACAACCACAGCCAGTGTCAGCTCTCACCTCATGCATTTTATGTGCTGGAAAAGTCACGGCTTTATTCCCGCCCTGGTCCTCAAGTCTGCCAGCGCCTCTTTCTCGGAAAGCTGGAGCAGCAGCACAATGCACAATGTAACACCTCTCTCCCTGTTTCTTCCCACAGACCAGCCATTGAGCGCTGGTCAGGAGCCATTAGCACCCGGTTCAAACACAATGTAAATTCTACGACAACCCATTGTTTTTATAAAGAGCACATGCAATCTGTTGCCAAGCAGCCTACGCAAATATTTAAAGCCTGCCTCTTTCTTCACACAGCTTAAGAAAAAAAAACCAACAAAACAAAACATAACAAAAATAACAAGAGCTTTTACTCTGCAAAGGCTGGGGCAGAATTAACCTCTTCCTGCACAAGTACCAGACACTGGGACGATGGAATTATTGACATGTGCATGTATGTTCATGGGGATGATGCTGGAGAGGACATGACTTGGAGGCTGGCTATGTATTTATATATGTATTGTTACATATTTTGCCTGTACAAGGTAGGTCTTCCCAATTCCCTCTTTTCTTGAGAGGTAACATTTTTCTGGCTAACCCTAATGTAATTACCTGATTTTTAAGGACCACCTACCTCCTCACCCCAAATATCTCCAGGGTTCAGGCCCGCCTATGAAGAATAGGCACATTTGATCATGTTTTTCTCTCTGCCTCCATCCCTGCTGTTGTTCATATCTAAACACATGCTCAGCTGCTTTGCTGAAATCGTCAGACAGGAACAATGTCCATGCTGTCAAAATGTTATAGGAATGCCAGCTCCTGATTTCTGTGTAGAAACTTGGAAGTAGACACGTATTTAAAGATGCTTGTTATTATTTTTACTCCTATCACACTTCAGTCTCACCAATATGAGTTATCAGCCTAGGTTTTTCTGTCTCTGGGAACAGTATCCAGGCACGGAGCTGTCTAGTCAGGCAAGAATTATCATCAGTATCACACCGGATAGACCTCATTTAAAAACAGACCAAGTACGAATATAAGCAATGGCTCAAATCCCAGCGGCGCTTTTCCATAGGAACAGGCCTTCATACAGTATGTGCCTTTGTGTGTACAATTGCAATACTCGGGAGGAGTCATTTCCCATCCAAATGAAGCCTGTATCTGTGACTCCAGGGTCTGATTGCCAAGGAGACATCTATGATCTGTGAGGAATCAGGATTATGAAGGTAATTAACATGCCCCAAAGATCTGCCTCAGAAGTTTGCCATTCATACCTATTCCATAAGAGAAAAACTGTTTTCAGGACATTTTCTGATGTCTCTTTGTGCATTTGATTTCTGAGGTTCACTTATTCTTCTGCTTTTTGAAACAAAAGTTTCATGTTCAGAGCAGAATCACATAAATGTGATCTGAGCTCCCTGAGATTATAAAACTTCATGATACATCTCATATAAGTTTGAAATCAATTCCTCCAAACTGATTTCAGAATTGCTTGAAATACCATTTAGTGTAGCCTAACCTATTTTTGCTAGACAAACTTTAAAACTGTTTGGAAAGTATCCCCATTTTAGCAATGACCTTGTTATTTATAACCAGGTCTAGATCCTATAATATCTATTAATTATAATAATTTTCCTCAAAATGTCATTTATCCACATGTTCATAAGGACATAAAATCCTGCAACTTGCCTAAGGTAGAACTGAAAGACCTTATTGTGGTATCTTATCTAAAACTATTCTTATAGATGTGGCTCTCTATAAAAATGCAAATACCTACAGCTAATCTGCCACGATGGGATTATCAGGGTGGTAACATCAATTATATGCATAAATATTTTCTGCATCGAGATATTAATGTGTAAAAGCACGAACAATTTTGAAGATTTATCTTACTTTTAAATATATTTAACGACTCTGATTTACTATAATTCCTTCTGTGAGAACCAGACCAGTAGACAAGTTTCCCTTTTGTTGCCAGTTTGCTTCACCTGTGGTTCTCATGCATTGCCAATGAGATCTGCAGTACATACAAATGAAAAGGATAATTTAAACTCACAAGAAGCAACTGAAAGTAACCAAGTAAGAGCTATTTAGAATAGTTTGGGTTGGAAGTGACCTTTAAAGGTCACCTAGTCCAAACTCCCTGCAATTAGCAGGGACAACTTCAACTAGATCAGGTTGCTCACGATCTAGTCCAATTTGGCCTTAAATGTTCTCAGGAATAGGGCATCCACCCACCTCTCTGGGCAAGCTGTGCCAGTGTTTCACTACGCTTGCTGTAAAAAATCTCTTCCTTATAACTAGTCTAAATCTACCTTATTTTACTTTAAAACCATTACTCCCTGTCCTACTGCAACAGGCCCTACTAAAAAGTTTTGTGCCACACTGTAAAGATTCTGTAGTAATATCTATTAATTATAATAATTTTCCTCAAAATGTCATTTATCCACATGTTCATAAGGACACAAAATCCTGCAACTTGCCTAACTAAGGTAGAACCTTAAAACCTACAACTCCTTAAGGAATGGCTTGCACTGCTGTCGGGGGATCGAAGATGAATGCCTGTGTGTCTGGTAGCTCCTGCGCCGTCTGACCGTCACGGGCAGCATGGATTTCAGCAAAGCAGCACAAGCATTCTGTAATCCGATGGGTGATACAGCAAATCTCCTTCAATGGCCGTGCGCTCGCAGCCTCCGCGGTTCGGGGCTCCGCGGAGCTCCCCGCTGCCGCCCGCGCTGCGCTCTGGGCGGGCAGCGCTCAGCACTGGGCACCGCTGCCCTCTCCTGGCGCCTGCCCGCATCTCGGGCCGGGCCGGGGGTCCCTGCGCACTCTGGGGGGGCTGCGAGTGTGACGGAATAGCAAGAGGTTTCCTGGTTATAACCCAATTTACAGATAACTGCAAGGGGGTGTGAAAGACTGACAATAAAGATGGGTTTAGCGCTTCCCTGCCTTAGCGGAGCAGTCCCACCCATGCTCCCCTCCGCTCCTTCTGGCACTCCCCGGCGGGACATGCCGGGGTGCCTGCAGCCTGCTGGCCTGCACCGAGGGAGGCAGTAAATGGGAAAGCTTTTCATTCGTTCGAGCCCCTAATTTGGGGATTGTGTAAAGCTTTTTCCCATTCCTGTAGTAAACCTGAAACCTCTAACACATGCACTGCGAGTCTCAGTGGAAAACAAATCACATGTTGAGTGTTGCAATGCTCCACAGAGACATTGGGGAGAATTTGTCAGCCCAGGACCCTAGAGATATACAGGGCCTTTTTATTAATTCGACTTAGACCTGTCATTTGTGACTGAGTCAAGAGAGCATGTAACTGCCATATTTTCCAGGCACATTGCACAGGCACCTTTTCCTGTATGAGATGCAGGGAACTCAGAGCAGGGTGCTGCAGATCGATCCCCTCTGCTCATCATCTGAAATGCAGGACTTCCATTTTTACCACATCTTTTTTCCACATCTCTCCCTTTTCTCACCAGTCTCCACTCCTGGGGAACATCTGAGGGTACAAGGATGCTGCATAGCTGCAAAACACTTGTTGACTTTCTCTCCAGCCAAACCCACGTTCAAGGTTCCTGACCTGGCTGGGGCAACTTTCCCTTGCAATACAGGGAATAAAACAAAAAGAGAGAGGAAAGTCCTTCACACCTTGCACTGGCCAGGGGTGGAACCACAGGAGCAGGAGCAGCCTGAGCATTTGAGAAAGATCAGAAGAGAAAGGGCGAAACATTCCAAATGTGGTACATGGCTTTTGAGAGAACCTCACAGCCCTAACCTGCTGAGTGGTAAAAGAAATGTGCTCTGCTCCCTCTGTTTTTATTTTCCTTCTCAGGGAACTTTGCATAGCTGGAGGAGGAAAAGAAAAATAACTGTCTTAGATATTATTTCAGTACTTTAATTTCTGTTTCAAAGAATCCAATTTATTAAGCAGTAGTACTTGAGATTATACTCACCAAACAAATTCTCAAAGGAAGCCTCGCCATCTAGGTGTATTTTTCATTATACTATAAACTCTGAACTCCACCAAAGGTGTTTTCTCGTAATGTTAAACTCAGTGCCTGACAATTATTGTCCAGCTCCATTTGGTGCCAGAAGTGCATTCAATGGAGAAGTAATAAATCCTTTCATGCTGTTTAATAAAATGAGAAAATGTGTTGCTCACACTTGGATGCTAGACTTTATTACACAAACACAGCTAAAAAAATAAATGGAGTATTTCCTGTTTAGAAGTGCCTACAAGTCACATGATGTTGATTTTCTCCAGGTGTTGCAACTCTAAATGAAATTTTTACTTAAGTTATTCTTAAAGAAGTGAGTTATTTCAAAATGCAATAATCAACATGTTGTTAAAGGTGTAAAAACCATTGTAAAAACCCCAAAACATTCAATGTGCTGTAATAAAATTAGATGTGGAGCACTGCGGTTACCAAATTATTTAAGATATTTGTGACACACTTTGCCATCCATTTGAGTGCTTTTCTGAGTTTCTACTGAGAGAAAAAAAAAAGCAAGGAAAAATCCTATGAGGTCTGAGAAACCCTTTCAACTCCTCTGTTGATTTTGTCTCCTTGTAGGGAGCTCGGGTTAGTCTCTACTCTGTTGGCCTGGTCTAGGTTAGAGGTGCCACTGCTGTTGTAAAGTAAATGCTTAATATAAATAAGTATCTTCATCAAGGTCCTCAGCACTAAGCAAAAACCGCTCCTGAAGCAGGATTGTCTGTTCCTTCATTTTCACTTACTTAAATGAAAGAAAAAGTCAGCCATGCATTGTCTTTTAATAGATTGATCCCTTGGTTTTGGATGTGTTCCATACTGCTCACACTCACACAACCCATGTGAACCTCATCCAGTGATGCTTTGAAGAGCATGATGAATATCTGTCACACATGCCTCATTCCTCCTCTCTCTTGCCTTCCATTAACAGGCTTGTGTGGGTGAGTCTCTCCCCTTTGGGGACTTGATGGGGGGCATTTAGAGGTGCTCAATAGTCTGTACTTCTGTGTGGCGGTGGATCATACCAACACTGCAGGACCTCACTGGTGGAGAACCTCCTAATCTAAGCACCCTCTGGAAAACACAATGGTGTCTCCCCAAAACTGTGTAATCCCCTATCTTTGTAACCTAACCCTAAATTCTACCCTTCCCTGCTCCCTGTTGGTTAAGGGAGTTTCTCCCCGCCTCCTGTTATCTGGCCCCAGATCGTCCCTATAACTGGGAGCTCTCGAGGCCATCTTGCTCTCTTTCCGCCTTGGACCCCTTCAGAATAAACGTCTGGAACTTCCAGGAGAGAGGGCCTCTGAATTCTTTGTCTCTGGGGCTGCCCGAGCTGTCCGGCTCAGTGGGTGAGTGAGAATTGTGCCTGACACATCGGCACGGGTGTGAGAAGAGCCGTTCTGTACAAGCACCAATGCAGTGCTGGCTGAAGTGATCTCTCAGACGCCTGAGAGACACATTCAGTAAAAGCAGAGGCTTATTCCACCCCCCGCTCCCCACGGCAATACTTCTGTGGGAGACATGTGGAACAAGAAGCACAGAGCATTAGGATGGGTCTAACATCTTGCTGGAGTTTCTCCCGCAGCTTTGGAACAACCATCAGAGTGGAGACTCCTGCCCAGAGTGGCTCTATGCACACTGCAAATTCCCTGCACACCTGAGAAGGGTGGCTCTCACCCCAAAACTTGAGAGAATCTAGATAAATTCTAAGCCCCAACCATTTGTTATTCCCATCCATGATAATATTTTAATATACCTTTATATGAACTTAGCATTGCCCCCCTTGTATTTAATAGCTGGAGTTCTATGTCCTGTTAATCTTTTGCTCACATCTTTCCCAGTTTAAAATGGCTGAACACACTTACATTGTGGTTAATTACTCCTGTTGATGTTTCTTACAGAAAAAAGCAGATCTTTATTATTGGGCAGCTGACACCTTTTGTGTAGACTAACTATAACCTGAATATCCATAAGAGGCACTGACACTTCACTTCTATAAATGTCACAGAACAATATCTCCTTAGATATCATCCAAAAAGCTCTTGTACCTGAAAGAATGACTCAAGGAGCCACCATTTCACATACAATAAACCAGGTCAGAAGTGACTGCAAATGCTTTCCAAATGATGCAAACTTTCACACCAAGTTTCCTTACCAGCTTGACCAGCTGATGGCTCTGCAGCCACCAGAAGAGGTGGGTTCCCCTGTCCTCCCACCCCTCCATTTTGCAGGTCAGCACCTGCAGTCCAGTGAGTCCAGGAACACACCCATCTGAAAATTATTGGGCTTTTTAGAGGGTTGATTTTTGTCTAGATCAGTTCACTGATGCATTTGCCAAACAACATGGTTGGTTGCTGAAGCATGGAAAAAAGCATGGAAAAAAGGTGGGACACGCCTTTTTAATAAAGTGCAGTCATCAGATGGCTGGAAGGGCTTGTGGAGCCATCTCATTGGGTTTTTCAAGCCTAGTGTGGTATGCATCACCCTGGGGTCCTTTTCTCCCAGAGGTCCCAGTTCAACATTGCAGTTAAATGACTGAATTTCAAGCTCATGAGTAGTTCCCAAGGCATTTCGTATTTAATTTCAATTTAATTGTATTCTTAAATTTAATGATAAGCATAGATTTACTTGCATGTGCAGAGTTAGGTATGTGTTTGTGTTCTTCTCAAGAGGAATATCACAACTGAGTGTATAGAAAGTAAGGGATTTTTCCTAATGGGTGATTTCAGTTATGAATTTATTTGGATCATTAGTTGAGGGCTGATTTATTCACTCGTTCTTTTGACTGACAGCAACAAGTTTCCTTCCACCTGGGTGTAACTCTAGCACTCAGAGCTTTTCACTTAACCCCCTCTGCAGATCTAGTGAAACTCTCTCTTATCAGAGTTGGTCTTACAGAGGGTTTTTGTTGCTTAAAAATTTCCAAACTCAGCAGGATCAAATGTAGGCTTTTAAATCTGCATTTGAGCTCCTCCATACACTTTGGGGGCTGTGAGCTTCCCACGTCATTTCCAATGAGAGATAAAAAAGAAAACCTCTGAGCCTCTCCCTGTGACTGTGAGAACCAGAAGGATGATTTTGCAGCCGTCCTTCCTCCTGTCAGGCAGCAGGGTCATGGCGCAGTGCAGAGAACATCTCTGTAACCTTGTGAGGTCAGATGAGCACAAGGGACATGGAGAACAGTGATAATAATAGAAAAAGAAAGGTGAAAATAGTTGGGATTTAAAAGGGATTTCACAGACACTCCAGGAATACTAAATATTGGTATTACACAATTAAGTGAAACCTTCTGCTGGTCTAAAATATATATTAAAAAAATCGGTCTGTCTGAGTTGAAGTGTGATGCCATGCTGCTTACATTATATATGAATAGTAATTGGAAACAGGACATCTGCAGAAATTAACCATTAACTGTTGAGCACTAAAATCTCTAATTGAGTTTGTAAGCCCTTAATGGCACAGTTAACCTTAAACACAGCTCAGTGCATGCACTACCTGGTTAACACTGGTTAATAACTCTAACAGCTGATAATATTTCACACCCAGGAGAGCACCAGATTAGCAAGAGACTTGGTGGAATGAGCTCAGCCTGCTGCTCTTTTGGACCACAGACATAACAACTTAACCTTTCTGAGTTTAACCTTTCTGCTGTAGCTGGTCTTTTTGGGTTTTCTTCCTTCCAGACCTGCGCGTGATGAGAGCACCCCTGCACGTGTGGCTTGGGGAACTGCAGACACCGCTGTGTCCTTGGAGCACTTTGTGGCAGAGCAGCAGATGGAAGTGCATGGACAGTGATAGAGAAACCCACCCCATGTGGGCTGGAAGAAGTGTCTGTAACTTGAAGTGTTCTTGAAAGGAAGCGATACTGTAAATTACACAAGAAGGGCAAATTTTACCCCAAAGTATTGATGGGAACTGGAGAGATCAAAGCTGTGAGGAACAGCTTGGCTGGGGATTCATTCATAAACCTTAACCCCACCACCCTACAGCATTAAACCCTGTGCCCAGGAAACCCCAGGACTCTGCAGCTCTGGCAGAGCAGCTCAAGAAGGACAATTTCAAAAGTGTGGGTGGTTTAAAGTGATTGGTGCAAGAGGCAGAGCTGACAAGCAGGTGCAAGAACTGTTGTTGAAAAAGCACATAATTCTTTGTCAGCAATGAAAAGTAAAACTTGACAAGTGGATTCAAGGGTCTAACTTAGTACTGTCAGCTTTAGGTGTCCTAATTCAGAGGCTTGTAAACAAAAAGTACTTTGTTACGGCCAACTTCCAGCACATTTCTAAGTAAATTAATTCTGTGGATGTTCCAGAAGTACATATATTTTTTTAAATTATTTTTTTAAAGCAAAACACCTAAATGTGGATTGAATACATTTTTGAAGAGACTGACAAATCTCAGCTGCAGACCTGTGTGATTTGTAGCATGAGCATGTGCCACAGCTCCTCTGAGGCTGGCATTTACCTGGAGAAAACCAGGTGACATCTGCACCTTGGGTTGTCCTGAGAGTATCTGTGCAGAGCCCGGGCAGGACTGCCCAGTGCTGCCCTCACTCACGGATGGTGAAACGAGGGGCAGCGATGAGAAGTGTGGGTGCAGAGTGCCCCTGTGCAGCAGGGCGTGCTGGATTGCTGCAGCACGAGGATGTGCTGCTGGGAGGCCAGCCTGGCCCTGTCCTGTCCTGTCCTGTCCTGTCCTGTCCTGTCCTGTTCTATCCTGTCCTTTGCGGTCCCCAGGCAGCGGTGCAGCTGTGGCACAGCCCAAGATCGCAGGTCCTCTCCTTGCAGCGGCAACTGCTCTTTTATGGCCATGACCTGCAGCTTGTGACTGAAGCCAGGAAATGAAAATCCCTTTCTTTTCTCAATTTACTCACTTGCCTTAAAACATCGTGCTTGTTCTTACGAACCCGTCTTTTATGAAATTTTCATTAGCAGTACTTAACATGACAATGATGATAATTGCCCATTTTTCTGGCTGCTTTTGTGGTAGATGAAAATTCACAATAAGAGGGTACAGATAGAACCTTTGAGCTATGCGTCTCTGAAACCAATTTTTCCTGTGCACTTATGATAGAAATTCTCTAGCATCTTTTGTACTTACCAAAAAGTTTTGCTCACTAAGATAAATAAAACAAAAACCGCAGCTCCATGCAATGTGGGGTTTGGATTTAAAGTAAATCTTTCTTCCATGCAGAGATTTAGGCCCTCTGAGGCTGCTGTTTTGTCACCTTTTACAGCCTTGTCTCCTAGGCACCCTCAGAGTTTACTGCAGCTGACATGGCTTCCTGTGGACTTTCGCCTACGCACTGCCCTTAGGTACCTGCAGGAGTTGATCACTTTGCAGCCATTACTCTTTTCCTATTTTCCCATGTGTTTTTACGGCAACTTGTGGTGATTTTCTGGACTAGCTGGGGTATCTGGGGCTTCTTTGTGCCTTTGTTAGATGTTTTGTTTTTCTTTCTTTTTCCCCAATGGCAGTTATTTTATTACATCCCAGCCTGTGTCTCCAGGCCTCACGCTCTGGGATTCTTGTTTGGTTTTCTCATGGAGCAGCCCCTTTCCCTTACCATTTCCCTGATGCCTTGTATTGCATTTTTATTACAGCAGAGGCTGTGTCTAGAGGTCCTTCAGGCTATTTGTTCTGAGACTTTTATTGGATTCTCAATAAATATGTTTGCCATTGGGGGTCCTTAGCTGGTTTCCTTACCTATTTTTATTGAAGCTGTGCTTCCAGACAAAATGTTAACCAGCTATTTCAACAGCAATCTGGTTTCTCTTCTGAGCCCTTGCACAGTTTCTTACATGTTTGCATTGGCTGAGCTACATCTCCTGCTTTTTTGTTTTCTTTTTCTTTTATTTTTATGTTTCCCTCATGTTTAGGACCTTTTGTTGATGCAGTCTGGGTGCTTTTCTGCAGCCGTCTCCATTTTACCTGGCAGCACAAGTACACCTTTGTGGCAGGCAGCAGGTGGAATGAAAATGGCTCTCCTCAAAGCCAAGCAATCCTAGGCTTTGGGTAAACAAAGACAAGCAGGTTACATTCCTGCAAAAAGCTGCTCTTTGCTAAATTGACCTGATGATTTTTGCTTGGGTAATCCGTGCTCCAGGTACATCACGATGCATCATCTTCATTAAAGAGAGATGGATTTGGTGTCTTACAGGATGGTGGGTTTGTCATCCTGGGGAAGGTCCTGTCAGGAAAGAGTGGCAAACGCTTGCAGGCACATCACCAAAGTACTAAAGCTGGAGGCTCTCAGTTGGTTCTGCCATGAGGATTTTGATCCAAGTTTTCACACAAATTCTGATCTGAGTCTTGGCTCAGTATCATTTCCGTGGTTATTTGTGGTGTCAGTATATATAAGTTATGGGACAGTGGCATTCCCTGGAGAGGCTCTGTGGAAAGGATGCAGCCTGGACACACAGGGCAGGGCTGGCAGCTTTTCCTCCCCAAAGCAACAGCTGCAGCCCTGTCCCGGTCCTTTTCGGAATGAGGCTGTGTTACAATGCCTGGTGTTCCACTGCCAGGGCTGGTGGGTTCCCCTGCACCACATCAGCGTGCTGAGGCCACACACCAAAACACTGATGGGTAATACTGGAGATGAAAAAAGTTTCTCTCTGGCCTAAGCCTAAGCCTTCATCTTTTAAAGTAGTTTTTGCATATTTCATTGTTTTTTTGACTTGGGTGAAAAGGCCAATGTGATCACTGCATATGTGTGTGTTTGTGCATCTCTAACTGCTCTTCTCGTGGTAACTTTAGAACTTATGGACCAGGTTCAACCAGATTTGGCTGAGAAGGAGAAATCCCAAAGATAGGATGCTCCTGAAATTTCTGTCTTAAATAAACAGCCGGGTAGAGGCGAGAGTATCAGAGAATCCACACAGGAAAGAACCATTCTAAATACTCTAACTGTAGGAAAAATTTAGATCACAGTTAATGCTTTATTAGACATAAAAGTCCACCAATCATTCAAGTTGTCTTTCCTGGATGAAGACCATATCCTGTGTGTAGTAAAAGGTGATTCTGATTGAGCTTTTTCTGGTGTTATGGACACTCATAAAATTTCCTCTCATAAACACATGTTGCAGCTTTAGCCTAATGCAGCTTTTTTTTAAAAATCAACTACAAGATGCAAATTAATTTGAAACCAGGATCTACTCCTTATGATAAAGATAGACATAGATATTTACTTAGAGCTAATTATAAAGCTGTTCTGTGGCATTTGTTTTTTCAGTACTCTTGAAAATATTGATAGAAATTTTCCATTTAATGTGATGCAGATATCGATAACCTTATTTTTGAGAGAGAATATTTGTATTTTGTGACCAGGGGATCTGTCTCAGAACAATGAGACACTGATGGCAAAGAAATGAAGACAGTCCATATCAAACAAGTCTGCTGTGTTACCTTGGAAGCCTATTTCTCCTTCAGCATGAAGCTGTTTTCCAGGCACAGAAAAAGGTGGAACTATCTAATGCTACACTATATTTTACCTCAGAAAAGGAAAACTGGGACACGGTGAGACTGATACCCTTGACTTGTCTGGAGTCTACAGGTGATATGACTGAACCATTCCCAGGTCAGCAGTGAGACTGGGAAGACTCTGGGCGTCACATCCACCCAGACAAAGCTACTGGGACATCACTAGCAGGGAAGAAGCTCATTAAAAAAAAAGCATTTATTTTCTTGGACACAAGAAGTAAAACTTGAACTGAACAACAGAAATGAAAACAGAAGCTGTAAATTCCTAATTTTTATCCACTGTATTCAGATCAACAGGGAGAACTTTGTGATGATCTGTTAGAGATATGCTTGTCCCAATAAATCAGTGGTTCTCCAACAATTTGCCAGAAACCCTGCTCCTGCAGAAGTCATGGGGATTTCCCTTTAATTCCTTCAGGTGAGACAGGAACCAGGTTTATTTTCCCCATGGCTGGGGGAGATGCAGGCTGCAGTGCAGCACAGGGGGCAGGAGGATTTGGCATTCAGGTGCCATATCAGGCATCTCCCTGGAGCACAAACTGCCCGGCTCCCTGGGGCAGCATTGCCTCCAAAGGGATGCTGGGCTCAGGAAGAGCTCTCCCACCCCAAAACCTGGGTTTCTTGGGAAGAACACATCACACCAGCTTGTCATCCTGAGGCCCTTGTACTGCCAGGTAACCCTTGCAAGGCTGGTCCTTGTCCCTCTGTAAGTGGGGACAGTGATACAATCCTTGAAGGGGATCTTCTCTCAAGTATTCATGATTATTTCCAGGAACATAATGAGCTAGGCTTGGGTCACTCCAGGTCCTCGAAAAGAACTTTCTGGCCCCATCTGCAATGAGAACCTAAGATCAGCCTCAATCATGCCAAAGCCAAATTATTTGTTGCTGAAGTGGACTGTTTGTCCACATCAAGCTTCATTTGTCCAGTCTGTTGAGCAACAGCCTGGGCTTGTACTAAAACATGCTCAGATTTTTCCCTCTTTCCATGTGTTGAGAGGATGGGTGGGAGCTGAGGCTGGAGCTGGGAGGAGCCACAAACCTCAGCCTGGTGATGACACTGGACTTCTTGGGCCAACAAAAGCCTGAAAAATCTAATGTGAGTACATGCAAAAGTCCAGCTTTCTTTGTGTCAGAATTTGGGGAAACCACAAAATGACAGCAATAACCTGACTTTCTCTGGGAGTGTGGAGCTTGTGGGACAGCCATTAATGACCCTGGTGTGAATGTGGGGCACTCAGTATTTCAGCACACTGGAGAGGTGGCCGTAACTCACGGTTCCCAACAAGAAGGAGTTTTTTAAAAAAAATCAGAACATTTTTCCTGCATTTCTTGGACTCTTTTTATTGCAAACTCTATTTCTTCTTTTCTTTTCTTTTGTTGCACACCTTCAATTGTCTGGTAGAAAATGTACCACACGTGGATGGTTGGTGTTCCATTCATGGGACTGAATTGTCTGAATACTTTTCAGCAACAATAACAGCCTGAGTACCATTATGACTGAATAAAATTTGGGACACAATAAGAGTAGCAATTTTAATTTTTTCTTAAATGAAAGCAAGTATCTGTATTATTAAGGGCACAATTCCAATTTATGAGTTATTTTGAGCAAACAAAAGGCTCACTCTCTTAGCCAAAATAGTGGATACTTTCTCACTCTTAACAAAACTATAGTCTTCTATTATTGTACCATAAATGTATCATGAAGCAAAGCCCTCAAATCCAGGTTTTGACATCAGAGGCCAACACACTTACCTGAATTTGGGATTCTGAAATGCATTTATAGTACCACTTTTTGCAGTGACCATTCCAGATCGCCTCCAGCATTTGGGAGTTATTGTTTATCAGGAATTATTGTTGTCTGACTTCAGCCTAAAGTTATTCCCTATCAGAGACCCAGGTTTCATGTGATTCAAGTTGTGTAGCAGTACAGCGGGCCAGGAGGGCTCAAGCTATGATACATTTTTTAATTAGTTTCTAACTTTCTGAAGTGCTTGTCCCAAAAGCTTGTTTTCTTTTCGCTGTTGATTTCTTGCAAAAAGACATTTCAGATGGTGTGAATTAGAATAACTCTGGAGAGACTTAGGCTCAAAAACTATTGTCTCAAGTCTTCATGGCTTCCATGAAATCAACAGCAAGCCTCAAATGTATTTTAGTGAGAGAAGGAGCAAGCCTAACACTTCCCTCACTGGGGAATAGGAAAGCAATTCTCAAAGAACTCTAGGTTTTGCTTACTGAAGTAAATTTGACATGAACTACTGAATAAGTAGAGTCCTATGACTAAAGGCATCCTGAAATGTGATAAGGGAGACAGAAGAGAACTTACTGCTTTTCAAAAGAGCACACTGGAACTACACAAGCAGAAAATGTATTACTTGATAATGGACACGCTTTTTGGCAGGAATATCTCATGAGTCTACAAGGTCATTTATGTTCTGTAATAGTTGCTTTATAATGAAGAGGGGGAAGAGTAATTAGATCCCCATGCTTCAGGAAGGCAACAGATCCCTCTTTACTGGCAGGTTTCAGGTTCTTTTTTCCTCTTGTGAGTGCCTAAAATCCTCACATTTCTTTTATATTAAGATTCTTCTCCTCATCTCTTCCACCTTTCTTCTTACAAGGAAATGCATGCAGAACTTTTATCTGCTTTTGTCTGAGCTAAGCAACTTGATTTAATTTTTTGTAGTACTGACAGCTGTGCGTGACACTCCATGGTTTTGGAGTGCATGTAAAATGAGGACTCCATCCCACAGATTATCTGTGACACTCTCAAGAATTAAAATAAACACAGTTTTGCTTTGCTATTTCAAACAAAGGAAGAAATAGCAGCTGGTTTTGGCTGGTTGAAACAGAAGAGGTTTTTCACAATGTAATGGAATCTAAACACAAGTGTTTCAGGCTGTGGTATAAAAGGGGCAGAGGAAATGGAGTCTGCCACCTTCCCTCAGGAAGCATGCGCAGCCTTAAGTGTGCATGCACACATGTGCCCCCCAAAAGAGCTTCCCACAGCAACAGTGCAAATTAGAAATAGAAACTAGGACCTTGACTGCATCCAAGGTCAGCACATGGGGCCGTCAATGAGGGTCCTATCTGACAAGTCCTCCAAACTGTATGATTTTTGTTAGATTTTAGATATGTTTTAGGTGCCAGTAGGTAAGTTCTGGCTTTCTTCTCTCTCCAGTATCAATAAATTTGCACAAATGCAAGAGTTGTCTGTGCTCTAACAATTTTTATGAAACCCAAGTTTTTCCCTAATATAGGCAAAGACATCCAGGGCAATGAGACATGCACACAGCGACAACATGAAACCCGTATTCATGGCAGCTACCTTGAGTTACCAGCTTGATCCAACACAGCTCTCCAGGATGTTGGCTTCCATTTTCAGAGGCTGGGAAGAAAGTGGCACAAAGAAAACGCTTACATTTCTCCTCCTGCTTATCACAAATCTTCTTCTCTCGACCCGGTTTTCTGTCATAATAAATTAAGCCATTTTTGCTGTCCTGGAGGACTCTCCCAGCAGTGCACACACATTGGCCATTCCCTTCTTGCATGGTCCATCTGCCAGCCCACAGGGTCATGCACTGTGCCACACGAGCTCAGTATGGGACAGCACCACCAAACACACCAGGAAATATTGTTTCACTGTGTCTGATTCTTTCTAATTGCTGCATTTAGCTCTTCCCACAGCAAAACCAAGGAGACTGACTAGTGGTTAAAATACTGTAAAAATAACTCAGACAAAGTGTGGCTTTTATCAAGGACAAATACAAACCATTTTTCACTGTGTGAAAGGGCAGGAATAGCTCTTCTCAAAATCTGGCCCCATGAAGACAGTTGTGGCCAAGATTGTTCATTCTGGGCTGAAATCTTGTGTTTTGGGACTGCTCTGAAGTGAAAGGAGATATCCAGACTCTCCAAACGCACTTCCAGCACAGCAGGCAGGCACTAGCAGTGGTTAACTACTTTCATAAGGAAATTTCCCGTTACTCTCCATCAAACCTTTCCCTCTAGCTTTCCTGATGCTTTGCCAGGTGCCCTCTGGAGAGGACCGTGCTCCTGGCAGGCAGTTGTGCTGCCCGGCACTGTCCAAGGTGGCTGAGACAGCCCAGGAGGCAGAGACAGCACGCGGGGCAGTGGGCACGGCCAGACACTGATTTCTCTTGGTTTCTGCCTTCAGTACAACACTGCTGAGGTGGTTTTGGAGGGGAAATGGGTGTAACTGCTGGTTACAAGGATCCCTGGTATGGGTTAGCTCTGCCAAATGTCTGATGGAGACCAGACTCGCAGGTTCCCAGCCAGCCTGCCTGCACACGGGGCTGGGGCCAGCTGCTGTGCAGACTCTGGCTCCTTGGCAGGCGATTGGGCATTCCCCTGTGCCAGGAGGACTTTTTTCCTGCCAGCTGCCGAAATAGAGCTGGAGAGCCAAACACAGCATGAGTGACAACGTGGAAGAAGATCAGTTTGGAATTTCTTACCATAAGCAACATGACTCCTGATTGGAAGCGTTATTGAAACGTATCTCTAGATGTGATTAGCAGAAGGCATTTGGCTTTTCTGCTCAGCGCCCAGGAAACGATCTGGGGCGTGGGCAGCAGATCCCTGGCATGGCTGTGTCCCTCCAGCCTGATGAGTGTGTCCAGACTGGATCCTCACTGCCTGAGATGCTGCCTTGCTGCCTCCTCTGCCCTTAGGAAACCCAGCCTGGCTTCAGGGCACAGAGCTGGAGTGTGATTTTCATAAGTCCCACAGGCAGGTCTGACTGTAGAGCCCTGTTTACCCCGTTTATCAGATCAGCTCCTGAAGGTCTCATGTCAGCGCTGTGGGGTTGGTGGGAGTTGGCACCGGCATCCCCCAGCAGCACCAGGATGCAGCTCCCATGCCCAGTGGGACACACGGTTGTGTGTGAGACTGCCTTTGCTCCAACCCTGTCTCTCGTGGGTCTACTGCAAGTCAGGTACCCACAGCTGGTCATGGAAAACATCAAGTTTCCCCCAATTCCTCTCCAATTTTGTAAAGCCAGATTCCCAAAGTGCGAAATTGCCATCGCACTGTGAAATGAAGGAAAGGCAAGGGGAGTTCTGGCAGTGATTTCCTTGGGGAGAGAAGAATTTGCCCCGGGCTCCCCCTGAGACCACAAGACACCCACGACCCAGCTGGAAGCAGAACAGGAATGCCAGCCCTGTCCAGTGCCTACACGAAGGGCGTGTGGTGTCTTCAGGGTGTTACCTCTGTGTCACCCTCCCACAGGAACAGCCTTGCACCCGCAACGATGTGTAACCCTATCATTCCTGCCACTCCCACTCCCACTCCCACTCCCTGCCAGGTCCCTCCTATTCCTCCTGGAACAGCATTTCCCTCTGTAGCTCACCCCTCTTTCCTCTTCTCTTTTTTTTAGAAAGCTTTCACTTGTTTGTCATTTACAGTTTTTGTTTTCCATAAATAAATGATATTATTCTTTGCTTTTAACCATGCTGCTGCATCTTTCATTTATTTCCATTTTCTTGTTTAGCCCTGGAAATTTGGATTTTGAATGATTTTTGGTTTTCTTTGAATCTGATTTTTGTCTTCTGGGATCAATTTGCCACCCTGTGTAAATTAAGAAAAATGCCAAAGGAATCAGTCATATTTCTCACCACCTTCCTGTTTTTTGAACAGTAGCAAGAAGGGCTGAGACAGAGAGGAACCTACACCAGTTTTGCTTACTAAAGTCTTGCCTAGAGTCTGCATTCACCAAGACAACCTGACACTCCAAATGTAGCTGATTGTGGGTATCATAGTATTTATATATACAGGCATGCAAAAAAAGCCTGTTGCATAGACATAATTGCACTAATAAAAGCACATTTCTGCCAACATCTTAGTTCTCCACTGGAAAAATGAATTGTTGAAAAGATACAGTTCTTCTGGTGTGTACCAAGTCCGGTCACTGAATGCTTTGCCAGTATTGTATAAAAAAATACATTCAGCATTGTGGGCATGCTGCAAAGTATTTTATCTGCTATAGATGTGAAGGTGTGAGCAAAAAAGAAATACAATCATCGTTTACTTCATCCCTAGTGAGCCGTGATGGTCAGTTGAAAGCAGTAATGCATTAGCAGTATTTGGCTCACTCAGTCCCCAGGCAAGCACATTTGGCTTGCTTTGCACAGCTGAGGAGCTGTGACTCCTTCTCCAGAGGCTGGAAGCTGTCAGTGCTCAGCTCTTCCCCAGCCCCTTCTCAGTTCTCACCCCACACTGCCCATGGGAGTCAGGCAAGGTCAGTGTGTTTGCAATCCTCTGAAGAAGAAGGAAAAGAAAGTGGCTGTGTGTGTCTTCACTTCTGCACTGGCTCAGAAGAAAGATATTTGAGGGTCTGATCCATTAGGAGGAAAAGGTTGATGCTGGTTCCTACAAGTGCCAGGGGCTGCAGGTGAAGGTCTCAGTGCAGCACATTCCATTGAGTTCAGACTTATGGCATGGTAAGCTTCTCCTCTGGAGCCTTGCTGCTTCTCTTTCCTTCTTTCCATTCCTGTCTGCTCCCTCTAAATTACTGCATGGAGGAGAATGTTTTCCTCCTTCAGCCAGAACTCATAATCAGATATCTACAGAAAAGAATCTTTAGAAGTTTGCACCATTTCCCTCTTCTGTATAATATCACTTTATAAAGAAACACACGACCTGGTGCAAAATGAAAACCCTTCAGTGGGTACCAACGTGACCTGCAGTGTAAACATGAACCCTGCCAGCTGCCACGGACCAAATTCATTCCTGCTGCAGCTTCAGTGACATCCTTGGAATTACTCAGAGAGGAAATCTGATGCTTACAGCCACATAACCAATTGGCTGTTCATGAGGATGTGTTATTAATTACAATTACTGAATGTTAACAGCACTACAGAAATGTTGAGAGTGCCCTATATATAAAAATATTTTTGTAGCAGCTAAAGTTGTAAATGAATGTACTAATTTCAATTTAAAGGCTGAAGCCAAAGGTCTGTAAGTTTGCTGAGAGGCCTCTTGTGGTCTAACACAAATGAAGTAGGGGCTGCTGGCACTTGGAAAATAACAGATGAAGAAGAAAGGTAATTGCTAGTCCTGACCTGTCAGAGCTGCTCCTTTGTGCACCAAGTCCAACTTCCCCTTACACTTCCAAGTTATCTACAGCAAATTTTCTTCCAAACTAAACAAAATCAGAGGCTTTTAGGAACTTAGAAATGTCTGCTTAATTTCAGTGTCGATAAGCCCCTGCTCCAACTCATTCTTAATGTATCAAAATTAAATGTTTTAAACATATTTATCTAGTTGCTATGGCTTTGCCTGGCGTGTCAGACACTTTATCCATCAAATATGACAATTGAATAATATTTTTACTTTTAGATATGGATCACAGATCCTTCTCATCATACTATTCCCTTCCCCCCTTTCCCAGGTTTTGAACTCACTGGAAAATCTGTTCCATAATACGGTGGGTAAATGAATTACAGTCACAGATGGCCTCTGGAGATTTCATACATGCTGCAATTCATTTATTCAGGAATGGGGGGGGGAAAAAAAGAGACCCTTGTCTTGTGAGGGTATTATCAGAGAGAGGAGAGCAGATCAGACACTAATGCTGCCTTGCACTCTGGATTCGACCCATTTCCTAAGCTTTTATGACTCGGCGTTTACTATTCCTGGACTTGAAATTTTTAAAGAGGAACGTCAAAATCCTCAGTGAAAATGATTAAATGCAAGAAACTGTGGCCATTACAAGTTACAGTTTATTTTACAATCCTGAGTGAAACTATTGTGTGCTGTTGTAGAGAGATGCTCAAGAACTGCAATTTTCAGCTCTGGCAATAATATTTCAGCCGTAATTAGCAAAAAGAACTTAAAGCGCAGATGACTGCTGAGAATTAGTCAAACCTTGCAGTGGGCCTTGAGATCCTCGTAAAGAAAATGCTAGAGGAATAAGAAATATAATATAGAA
This sequence comes from Pardalotus punctatus, assembly GCA_013400915.1. Classification (NCBI taxonomy): domain Eukaryota; kingdom Metazoa; phylum Chordata; class Aves; order Passeriformes; family Pardalotidae; genus Pardalotus; species Pardalotus punctatus. The sequence continues at coordinate 83,302 of VZTX01026146.1, read as the reverse complement.
AGCAGTATATAATGTTACTGCTTGGGTGTCTTGTTCAGTGTAAGTCATAAAGCCTATTTGCAGGCAAACATTAGGGTCAGGCCCCAAGACTCACTTTTGCCTCTGAATTCAGGCCAGCGATTATGGGAGAAAGGGATGGGGTGGTTGATACATCAGCCATTGGGGGAAAATTAATCCTGCAATAAATGCAAAGAATTTGCCTCAAGAGCGGATCAGACAAACTCATTTCTGTTTGTGCAATTATACAAAAACACCACTCTGTTCAAATGTAGCAGGGTGATTTAACCATGTGCACTGACACACCGCCACTCCACTGCAGGGTCAAGCTGCAACAGGCTGGAAGAAGGGAGCATTTGTCTTTTCTTGATATTTACTCTGCTCTTGTGAGACCCCACCTGGAGCCCTGTGTCCAGCTCTGGGGCCCCAGGACGGTGACCTCCTGGAGTGAGTCCAGAGCAGGGACACAACGGTGATCAGAGGGCTGGAGCACCTCTCCCATGAAGACAGGCTGAGAGAGCTGGAGTAGTTCAGCATGGAGAAGGCTCCAGGGACACCTTATAACACCTTCCTGTACCTAAAAGGCTTATAAAAATGAGGTAAAGGGACTTTTTATATGGGTAGATAGCAATAGGATGAAAAGTACTTTTTTAAACTGAATGAGGGCAGATTAGATATTAGGAAGAAATTATTTACTCTGAGGGTGCTGAGGCACTGCAACAGGTTTCCCAGAGAACTTGTGGATGCCCCAGCCCTGGAAGTGTTCAAGGCCAGGCCAGATGGGGTTTTGAGCAACCTGGTCTAGTGGAAGATGTGCTTGCACATGGCAGCAGCAGGGGTTGGATCGAGATGATCTTTAAAAGTCTCTTCCAACCCAAACCATCCTAGGATACTATGAGCATTTAGTCTTTCTGAGTGACATTTCACACTTTCATCTCACCCTGCAGTTAGGCTTCACAGCTAACACAGCCCACTGGGTGCTCTAATGGAGATATTTGTCCAAACTCCAGATAAACCAGCCAGCAGTGCCACTCGAGTGGAACAGCATCGGCCAAAGAGGCCTCGCTCTGTGCCTGGCCATGCTTTGGGTTGGAAAGAAACCACTCAAAACCTTCGTCCACCATGTCCACAGGCCTGAGGGGAGCCTAGGAGGACTCCTGGCCCCCTCCACATCTCTGCCCTGGGGATGGAGGTCCCCGTGTGGAGCTGGGTCACCCACGTCCCTCTGGGACAGAGGCAGCACCCGCTGCCGGAGATGCAGAGTGCCCATGGGAAAGCCTTCACTCACCCACCTCAGTGTGAGTCCCGAGAACCAGGAGGTTAAAATGTCAGCTGAATCCTCCCAGGGCTGCCACCCCCCTCCTCGTAAAGAAGCTGCAATTTAACAGACTCGTTGCCCCCAGGTTTAATGGATGGCTCTGGCTGCGGTGCTCGGGGACCCTCTGACAGGGCGCTGTGAAAGGGCAGAGGGGGACTAATAGCTGCTGTGTTTTGTAGCAGCCCCAGCCAGAGATAGCTCTGTATGTAGCTGACAAGCAGTCAACGTCTGCTCCCTGTCTCTGTTTGCACTTCATCGAGTTATCTCCTCGCAAGCAAAGAAATCCCAGCTGATTGAGCAGCACATTCATCATCTGGATTTCCCCCTTATCTTTTCCTGTATCAATGGTGCCATAAAAAGCCCACCAGAAAAGTCGACGGAAATCTGCTCTATCTTCCATTAAAAGCTTTTGCAGAGCTCTGAAGTAAAGAAAAAAATCAAAACAAACACAAAACTCTTTTTTTCCTCCCCCAAATGTCAATCCAGGAACATTAAACAAAAAGATTAGTTCTGCTCTTATTTGTTTGTAAAACAAAAAGCATGAAATATTTAGCAGTATTGTAATGAAAAGCAGATGGAAATAATGCTGGCTTTCAAGGCCGCTGGTAACCAACTCCTTTTCAAGCCACGGCAGCAGCAGGATGAGGGCAGGCAGCCCATTAGGACAATTTATGAACTGGACTTCCACAGAGGGAGTTCTAGCAAGAGGTCCACAGCTCGTACAGAGCAACCCTGATAACATCTGTTAGGGTTATTCATTGAAGAGGATTATATTACAATCCCTCTTAATACTACGAGTGCTACAGTAAAACCGGATGAGCCTTCAGTTTCGTTTGCTCCAGCAATATGTGTTTATCAGAGCATTTTTCTGAAGTTGGAAACCTGGGCTGCATTCATGGCATGTCACAGAATGAAGTTTAGAAAGCTTGAAATATTAACCTAGAAAAAACCTCAGTCCCTGCTTTTAACCTCTCATGGCCGTAGTGCTCAGCTTCTATGTGCAGCATCAACACAGCATCAGCCTTTTTCCACGGAAAGCCGCTCCCCATTAACTCTCCAGGGCTGAGATTGATTTTATTTAAATAGTTCTCACTCGCTAACCTTGCTCCATTCTTTATTTAAGACTTTGCTAATGATGTATTTTTTTCCCCTTAATTTACCTAAGCATATAATGAATGCTCACATCCGAAATGACCTCATTATACCAGCAAGGACTTTCGTGCGGATACGATTTAGTGCACAGACATAAGGCAGAGAACTCTCTAAATGGAGAGGTTTTAAACATTCTGTAAAATCCCTGCTGACTACAAGCCAGATTCTTACTGCTGTAAATTGACTTAGTTCCAACAGCTTCAATGAAGCTACACTGATTTACTCCACTTGAGGGTCTTACCCTATTATTCTTATTTATTGAACTTGCCACCTTTTGCTGCTACAACCTAAACTTCCATCCTCTAGCAGCAGGGTTGCTATCTAAAACAGGTGTTTCTCCAGTAATATACGACTTAAGAGATTTATAACTGCCTGGAGTATTTCATTGTCCTCTAAAAGTGTTTATAATAATTCTTGTTGACTGTCCCAACTCCCACCAATCAGCTGTAGAGTTGTTTGCAGGCTGAACCTGGTCAACAAAATATTCATTTCTCCATACAAGCATGAGCTGTTTTATCTCTTCATAGGCACTTTTCCTCCCTGCTGGACAAAGGTCTTTCCTGGTCCCTGTACAGTGTCTGGGACAAAATGAAGGCCCTAGTTTTTTGCTGGTTCCAGAAGAACAGGCCTGATATACACAAAGCAGACTACTTTTTGGCTCCACAAAAAACAAACTGCAAGATGAAAAAATGCATTGCAAAGGCAAAACAAAAACCTGTAAGAACAGAAATTGCTTTTGTGCACCAATTGTAGCCCTATTGGGAATGTGGCTGTCCCACCATGACAGTCTGCTGTTCTTACAGCCCTGGGCTTGTTTTACCCCATTCTCTCCTGGGAGGGATTTGGGCTGCTGCTCTGACCTTGACACACCTACGATCAGCTGAAGTGTCTGCATTTGTACTTTTCGGGGCTTAGCAGGAGACAGCTCATAGGAAGGCACAAGATCACATGGACCAAACACCTGAGAGATGTCAAACACCTGCATAAAGCCCAATGTGTTCATAAAAGCAACAGGGAACCACAGGTTCACCAAAAAATTGCAGTGGTTTTCTATTTGTCCAGAAGTAACTGCCTGTGGAGCCCTTTGATATCAGGGATACTGGCAGACTGTCTCATAAAGAGTCAGGAAAGAAATCAGCAATTACCTGGATGCTAATGAGTTGTGCATCCATCCACACATGCTGCAGTGATTGCTCTTCAGAGAGACCAGCAGTGGCTACACTAATAAACTGCTTGCTCAGTGCATGTGATTGGTGTCAACTTCAAACCCAAGGTTCTCAAAAAAACTCCCTTTGTCTTACCAGGTTTGGGATTGAGGAGGACCCCACAGAATGTGTCAGGGGCCAACGCCATAAGAAATCACACTGAATTATAATATGATTTAGCACATTCACATTTTCTTTAGGTCCAGTAGAATTCTATTTAAATAACTTACAGAAAAGCTGACATTTTCTATTAAATCCCAAAGGACTAGAACGAAGTAGCTACATTTAGCACAGCCATCTTCCAGTGATACCTGAGCAGAGAGGCAGGCAGCAGCAAATTTTATCCTTGCTTCACTTGTTCTGGTTGTTTCTAGGTCAGCCCAAATACTCTGATAGTAAGAAACAAGCACAGAGAAAATGTGCAACCACCACCCAAAATAATCTAGAAGTCTTTAAAAAGAAATGCACATGTGTTTATTTACTGCATTATAACTGCAACATCAAATACAACTATATTTGCATTTCAAAAAAAAGGACACATGCAATAAAATACTCTGATTTTATAATCTGATCCAACACAGTTCATGGGTAACAGTGGAGCATCACAGAACAGTCACAAGGCAAGGGCCTGGGGTGATGAATTTCCAGTCTCTTTATCGTACTTGCAAACAGCAAAGTCACATCATATTTTATTTGTCATTGAGGGATAAACTTTTGGAATAATGTGGCTAGATCACAGAAGGTTCCCGCTGCCCCCTAACTCCCTAATGAGTCTTGAAGAATCAGATTTTTTTACTTGAGAAAATATTATGCTTTGACAAGGATGAGGAATAGACAGTATTTTCCAAGCAGAGAGCAGAAATCCTTCCATGTTACACCACAGCTGAGGTACAAAACAAGGGCCTCTGCTTCACAGGTGCAAAGAAGCCAAGGCTTTGAGTTACTTTAAATACTGCTCTGAAGAATGAAATCAGGCCATTTTCTGCAAGCTTTCACTGCAGCTTTCTATTATGCTCATCTGCTCATGGGCTTCAATCAATTTAATCTAGCATTTCAGAGATGGAATAAATCTACAATACACAGGAGGAATCCACAGCTCAGAAAAGAACAAAAAAGTTGTCCTGAAGTACTCAAAACATAGCCTCTTAACTACTTAAAAGGCCCTGTTCTTCATAAGAAAAGGTCCTTATTCTATCATAGCTATTCACACACCATGGGCTCTTAGTATTTCCCACGAAGTTTCATGGGACTAATTTTGAAATAAGATTCTAAACAGTGTGAAAAAATGACAGATTCAGGGCCCAAAATGGTACCATTTCTAGCATAAATTCTCCTGACTTTCAGTTGGGACTTTTTAGGAAGTGTGACATAACGCTGTCCAGCCTCTCAAAACAATGACCTGATTTCTTTTCATACATCTTGCGTGGCGTAACACTAAGGATGACTTAGCTCTAACGATTTACATAAAAAATAAAGTCAGTCTTTTTATGCAGCTGAATTTTTACAGAATTTCACAGAGTCAGTATACAGAAGCTTACAGCTTTTGGAGCTAATTCTAGCAAATAGGACGATTTATCTATGAAAACAAAGAGTTCCAAAAGTACATGGAAATCTGTAGAGCAAAATATATATCTCTATATAATTTCCCAACTCAAGCAATAGGCAGTTTAGAAAAATATGATTGTTACAGTCTTTCTGAACCATAAAAGAAAGGATTTAAAAAATAAGTTCAGCTTTTCACAAAGCCATATTTTCAATAAGAAAATAGAGTGGTCCGCATTTCCCTGAATAAGCCTGAAAGGTTAAAGAAAGGTCCAAGCAAGACAAGGAGTCTGACTGGGACTTGGTATCAGCTGTGATAACATGCACATGTACAGGGACAGCTGCTTGGCTCCCATATTGTTTACCTTAGAAACGAGCCTAATTTATCACAATTGTATTTAAAAACCATAAATAACATGACAAAAGTGTAACTGGTCCCCTCAAGGCAAATAATTATATTCATACAAGCAAAAAGTTACATCAATCCAGTTATTTTCTTGTGACAGTTAAAAGGTATTTTGTACCCATCTGTTACATTGAACAGCACATGTATAAACATAGATTATTATTGCAGACGTTGCTATCAGCTACTATACATAAACAAGAAGAGATGTTCATGCTGTAATTGCCTCTAAGGCTTTTGTTCTACTTGAATATTAACGTTTACAAGAAGCTGAGGTGGAGACCTGAATTCAAGCCAGGATTTCAACATGCAAAATGACAGGATTCACAGGAAGGTTTCTGATCCTCCCCATTATTGACATTTGAAAGTGGACAGGAGCTCTGAAGAATTTAAAAACCATTCATAACATGAGTTTCTCTTGTGAACAGCCTTTGGTTTTCTCTGTGCCCAGAAGAGGGTGATTTAACATGGGACATGCTGGTGAAATTTAGATTCATATCAATAAACCTCCTGTTAAGGAGGATTCACATTTTAGTTTCAGGTCAATTCTGAAAGAAGGAGTCAAAATGTACATCAGTATTTGTTGATTTTTAAATTAAAAGCAGAGAACAGTTTGATGGCAGAAACTTTGCTCCAGGCTGTCCTTAATAACTATTTAATTTATCAGTTAGAACTTCTTATTAATTCTGTTCAATGTGGGAGAAAAGCCCTTCATTTTGCTGCAATTTTTGTGAAATATACAGGATATTTACTCGCCCTATATGGGAGTCTTAGCACATTTCTTTAAACTTTCTTGCAGCTTGAAACTGAACAAAAGCACAAGAACTGATGGAAGCAAGATTGATGGAGTGCTGGTGAAGGGATTCAAAACTGTTTAAAATCCAGGCTTGTGAATTAAATTGGGCCTGATACAGCCCCAGTGCTGTGAGGAGTGAGGACAGGTCCTCTGCAGGAGCACAGGACATGGGTTATATTGCTGGTAAACAACAATGCAGCTTCGGGGTCTCCTACCACTTTCAGTGCCAATGGAGAGTTATGTCTTACAAAAGGCAATGACAGAAAAATGTGACACCCACATTATTGCTTGTGTAATTGCTTCACAGTGGTCCAGTACTGCCAAGTAAACAAATGAGAAGAAGGTTTGCTGCTGGAAGGGAAGCTCTGAGGCTGGGCAGATGGAGCGTGCCCGCCTGGAATCACCCGATAGACTCAGCCAACACAAATTAAAAGGGAAAAAAAATGGAAAGAGTCACACAGATCAAAGGGAAAACATCTGTTGAGGCAAAAAATACCATCAGGGTCTTGGAACAAGACAAAGGTGTGTCTTTTGTCTTCCAGTCAATCCTATGTACAAAATGGAGGGTGGTGTTTGAGGACAGATACACACTTAGCACATGCAACATCCAGACACCTTCAGGAACAGCCAGTGCTCAAGCAATGCCTCCCAGGTTAAATTCTTACAGGGTTAGATCTGGGAATGTGATGAAAAAAATAATCTTGAGTGCTTTTGGCCCTAGACACTGAAACCCAAACTCAAAGCTTATTAAATCTCATTAAAGCTCATTGAAATCTGTACCTCTAAACTCTTCCAGCTTCCCTTTAAGACATGGTTTCTCTTAAAAGCTGCACTTGAAAGTTACATTGAAGTGGAATGTCACCTTTCTTTAAGTAGAACAATAATTAAGCTTCCCATTAAATATATATATATATACACACACACATATATATATTTTTTGTGGCAAGGGAAAGTACCGCACAGAGGCATTCATTCATATCTGCAGTGAAACAAAGTCTGGGGTGTTCAATGCTTATTAGACTTGACAAAAGAAATAATTTGATTTTGAAGGTGGGAGTCACTTCAGGAGAAATATCAGCTCCTACCCCTGAGTTCCAGTGGGAGGCCTTCTGGCAAAGTGCTGCTGAGGGAGGTGGCACTGCAGCCTGCTCTCCAAACTCACCTCTCCCTTTTAACACACAGCTTTTCATGGGGCAAAAAGGACCTAAAATAAATGGCTTGCCAGAGGGCTTGATAAATGAGTTGTGAAATCAGTTTGTTAAAAGCGATCATTTTAGTTTTCTTTCTTTTTTTTTCTTTTTTTTTTCCCCCAGGTTAAAAAAAAGGGTCCTGGCTTATTTAGGGTGTATAACAACAACATTCAAAAATCTCCTGGCAGCTGAAGGGCACAGAGCCTGGCTGAGCAGCACCTGGGAGCTCTTACCCAGCAGCGACAACGTGAGGATAACAGAGCCACAGCCCAACCACCAGCCCTCTGCACTGACTGAGGGGCAATTTTAATTTTCTGCACACAGTAATTGGATTACACATCAAAACCTGCTTAGAGAGGAGATGAAAAAAGGCTCTGGGCAGGGTCTGAACAATGCTAATGGCAAGGCTTTCATTATTAATAATTGTTTGTTAAGTGACACCTTCACACTCCTGTCTGCAGATGTGAATATTAAGGGCAGTCCCTGAGCCAAAACCGAAGGCAGATGAGGGCAGGACACAGCCTGAAGACTTGGAAGAGATGGCTGGCTAGGACTAGAGTCCCCTCAGATAGCGGTGAAGGCTGGTTTGACACAGGGGGCAGCATAAATAGGCAGAGCATCTGCAGGAGGAACTGCAATGGGGGAAAAATTTTTTTAATTTAAAATTTTTTTAAACTGGACCAGATGTTTTGCTCTAGGTATTGAGGATGAGCTGCCACTGGAAACACTTCAGGTGATAGGACTGACATAGGCTGTAGAAGAACTGCAACAGGAAAAAGAGAATAAAAGACTGGGATAATTTACTTTGTGAAGGAAACAAAGCCAAACCTCCTCTGCTCTCATAAAAGAAGGAAAGGCAAAACATGGCCTGGAGAAAGTAGTGCTGGTCTTTCTGCTTCCTTGGATTTAACACAAAGGGACCAAAAGAAGGAAAATCAAACCATCCCTAGCTCCCAAACAAAAAGTTTCTGATTCAAAACTAATTCAGGGGAATACCTTTCTCACACCACTTGTAGGAATAATGTGGAGCTCGCTGCTGTAAATGGCTCTGAAGCCAGAAAGCCACTAGCATTCATTTAGGCACTGAATAGGCTCGCCCCCAAAATCCAGAAGACTAAAGACAACACCTGACATTTACGTGAAAAGGAACAGAAAAACTCCCACTTCAGCTCTACAATGAATTTCTACCTCCTGAGGATTGAACAGAGACCATCATGATTAGAATTCTATCTATAATAGCATTTCCTGTATCTTTTCCTGGAGCATCAGCACCCACCACCTACCATTAACCTGTCACTGAGGGGTTTTAATTTAGCAGTTTCTTCTGTATTTAATGAAAAGAAAAAAAACACTTCCAGGGCTCAAATCTCAGCTAGAGTGAATCACCCTGAGGGGAGCCTCCTTCCACAGTCAGGGACATGAAACTAAGCAGTGCTGACGGCCGCTGTCAAAATTTTGTCTGGCAGAGCAGGATGGCAAGCCCTTTTTCCTGTGTCATTAGTCCTGGACTGCTCTCATTATGCCAAACCTACATGTTCCTCTCTTGCATCGAGATTTCAGGCTGCCTTTTGAACACCTCATGTCTCCTGCTGCTTCCACTGGGGTGCTGTACCTTAAGCTGTGCAGTTTCATCTCACCCACACTTTACCAGGAGGGGGGCTGTTAACTCGCAGCTACAGTGAGGTAAAATCTGGCAACTGCTGAAGCAGGTTAGGGAACAGAGGTGCCATTTAGGCTACAGTTTGAGTTGGTCTATTCCTGATATATATTCCTTGTTTACCAGATCTACTGGTAACTCTCTGCTAGACACATATTTGTATTTTAAATTGGATAGAGAAGAAATAATTTAAAAAACCAACTGTATGACAGATTATTCCATCCTGCTTTGTTGTTTGGTTTTGTTTTGTTTTTAATTCAAGAATGCTTGTTTTGTTTTACTATTTAGCAAGTGCAACATGATCCCACAATTCTTAAACAGACATGCACAAGTCAAAATGCTTTATGCCTACAACATGCCACAGTTACCCAACACCTAAAACTAACCTGTTTATATTCCGGTATAACCAATAGATATATCTTTTTAAATATGGCAAAACTAATAAGAGTGGTTTCTCAATGAATCATGTTGCCTGCACCAGAAATATTATCTTGAGTATTTTAATAAACTGGTTTCTGAGAGTGGCCAACTGCTGACAGATAAATTAATGCAATAAACTTGTAATGGCTCAGAGCAGGTCAATGATCTGGGAACTGCTAAGAATATTCTCAACAGCCCCCAGCGATTCTGGAAGAAGCTGATATAGGTTCTCTGGGCAAGTGTGTTTTCAGCTGCAGACTAACAAATGATACTGTCCAAGGTGCAGTAAAGCCTCCAAAAGCAGCTCTTACAGCCAGCTGGGTACATAACCTATGACTTGAAAGACATCTATGATGCCTGGAAAAGACACTTTTTTTTTGGGTTTTATACCAACATTTCTTGAAAGGCAAAACTATTTCTCCAGATTCCTATGGTGGATTATTTAGTTTCAGTCTGTAATCTTTAGTCATTCCAAAAGGCTTTGTTTGCTCTGGAAATCTCTGTCACACAGCAGTGTGGTTTTGTTTTTTTGTTTGGTTTATTTTCTGAAGAAAAGAGGACAATGTACTCTCTTGTCAACACAAGTTAAAAGAATTATTGTACATGAACTCACTCTTCAAATCTCTTTAGTGCTAACGAGATGTGTATGCACACACATCAAAGTAAAACATTCCCTATTTAATACTGAAGAGGAGATCAGATGTAGCACTCCTGAGGTCTAGAGCAACTAAAGAGAAAATACTGTTTCTTCTGACATGCAGAGATCACCATCTGTCTGTCTAGCAATGGCCATTTTTTGGAGATATTTCTTCTCTCTGAGGTCTTCAACTATTCCAGCAAAAGGGATTAAGGAGAAGCATAAAGCCCTTCTAAAAGCTCTCCAAATTATTCAGTGATCACTAGATGGTTTTATTAGTTAGCCTAACAGCCTTATTTACAGCCTCAAACATTTGAGCTTTGTCTCTCAGCCAGTACAACAAGGCAGCACTTGATAGAAATTGTGACTGCTCTAGAGATCCAGTGCTAGCAGAGGAATACCACATTTTTAATGTATGTGCTTAGAACTGACCATGTTTTTCATACAGAGATTTCTGGAGAGGGCATATATAAATATTAAATACCATTTAAATTGCTGGCTGGAATCAGAGAAAGGGCTGTTAATAGACACGAGGTGCAATAGCAACTTTTTACCTCAATGTATTGCTGCCATGGAAAATTCTCTGGAAAGCATCGGGCTTCAAAATCAATTATAGTTTACAAATTAGGCTTGCTTTCATGCCAAAGGTTGGGTTTGAAGTGTGCCTTTGGGCAATGTCTTACTGTAATGCATGGGCAATGGAGTGCAGGATTTTGCATTCAGCACTGCAGGGTCATTCATGTGGTCACCAGCTCATGGGTCCAGGCAAGAGCTCGGACAGAGCTCTGGGAACAGGCTGGGTGTCTGCATGGAGGATAGGCCAGGGGCACACACAGCTCACAACCTCAGATGTATTCTACCTATTTTAGAGGGTTTTAGCACCCTTGGACAGTGGCTGCATCTGGATTGGGGCAAACCAGTGCAAGTGCTCATTTGCAGACACAGCCTAGGCTCTGTGCATCGCACGTTTTGGCAAGGGAAGGGCTTAAGGCAGTGGCCCCAATCTGAACCTGAGCTATAACACATCTCAGTTACATCTGGATGTCAGAGATGTATGAGCTGGGGATTTTATAGGCACAAAAGTGAGCATATAACCACCAAATCATCTGTGAGCAAAGATGAGGAACCGTGCTCAAGATTTTAAGGACTGATTTGTAAATGGTATGATTTAGTTTGTGTTTTGAGAAATTTGAGCTTTGTACAGTTTCCTGGAAGCTGGACTGGGCAGTTTGTTTTCATTATTCCAATTATTGACTTGATTAATATTTACACACACTTCCAGGAATCAGTATCTCAAGCTTTTCAGAAAAAAACCCACAAGAGAATAAAAAGAAAGTAAATTTTGCATTTACATCTCAAGCTTACTTTTGTGATTTTTCTACTTCTTTCTTTGCCAAAAAAATCTCTCACCTGCCTTGGACAGGTGAGGTCAATGACATTATGAAAGACTTAAATTGTTCTCAGTGATATGAATATTAAAGTCCTGTGCTTTGGATAGTTTTCATTGCAAAGAAGTTGAAATATTAATCACTTCTGTGAAATATTCAGATTATTTAAGTTAATGAGAATGGATTGACTGAGATGTAAAGCAAAACTTTCCAAGATTACAGACAGGGAACTTACAGAATAAATTGATTGCAAACCCAGCAGCAAAAGTGTGTTTCTAATTTAGTTGTTTTGGTTTTTTTTTTTTAACTTGCCACAACAGTGAAACATCAAGGTGATGATGCAGTTCTTCTCTTAAGATCCTCTGCAGAATTTTTTTCTTCTAGTTACACACTCCTACGGTGTCAAATGCATTTGTGAACCCATACAAATCACTCAGATCAGAAAGGCTCAGCAGAAAGAAATCTGATGTGAGATTTTGTGCTTTCATAGAAAAAACTTTTCTATCTCCCTGCTGATTTCCATTTGCAGCTTTATTGTTCCTCATTATTTTTACTTTCTCACTGGTATTTTACTTTTATCACCTGGAACAGCTCAGCAAAACCCAGAGAAGTGCAATGCAGCTATGTCACAGAAAAGTGTGTGCACACCTACACATACCCACAACCACACAGAGCAGGTTTTGTTACTGCCCCTCCTCCCCCACACTTTTTCTAAAGAAAGATTTAATTTGAAATGGAGATGTGTGTGATGATTAACTCTTTGCTGGGCAGCCACAAGGATTTCTTCCCCCAGGGCTGGCAGCAATTTTTCAAGGAATGTGTATGGCACTTGCACACCTAATCAGGAGAGGAGGAGGTATATCCTCTGCCACCAGAAAGAATGGTTGCAAAGAAGGAATTACGTTGCCCCATTCTCTGACAAGTTGTAGCTCCTCTCCATCTGGCTCCTTCATGAAAGAAATCACAGGCCTTCCTTTGCTTCCCGACATGAATGCCTTATTGCTCAGCATCCAGGGACTCTCCTCACCTTTCTGCTTCCAGTCCCTTCTGCCTGCTCTGAGAGCCCTTCTGCTACCTCCTGACAGTCAGGTTTTTAACCCACATCAGCTCAGCTCTTGCTCATGCTCCCTGTACGCTTTGACTGATCCCTTCATCATCCCTGTTCTCTGTCCTTTAATTTCCACTCCTCTTTACATTTTTAGCAAAATTTTGGCATTTTAATCCAACACTAGCAAACCCAGTGTAGTCAGAAGCACTATTAGGAACACAGTGACAGAGTCCTGGTGGTGGAAGAGTCTCCTCAGATCACTGGCAGAAGCCCTGTTACTCACCCCATTTTAAACCTTACTGAAGAAAAGCTGTTTCATATGCAATAGTACCAATACTGCAGCAGGGAGAGGGAACCAATAAGATTCGGAGATTTTTTTCCTCCGTAGAGCCTGTACTCTTGTCCTCTGTGCCACTTGTGACTCCTTTTCTAAGGTTTTACAAATTGATGGACAACGCTCTATGTTTAGCTGCTCCTCTTTCACACTGCCTGTTCTTCCTAATCCTGTGCCTAAACTGAGCTCCATGCTGCTATGCCTCCCGATTCTACACAAGTCTGCTTCTTTAACAAAAATTTAATGATTTTGTTAAGTAAGTGATTTCCTCCTTCAGTCTCTCAGCTACTACGTAATTTTCCTGCACAAAAGATTTAATATTATTTTAGACCTTATTTGGAAAACAACACCAAATACCCCATACAGATTCACAGAAGGTAAGTTCCCCCTGCAACATAGCCAGGAGATGGAAAGTAACTGTTTCTTCTGTTAATTTTTTTTTTAATGAATAATACTCTGGCTAAAATCATGAGACAATAAGGGATAGCTCTCAGAAATGGCACAAATTTTTAGAAATTACCTTTTCCCTCAGGACTCAGTTAGGTAAAACACCACTAAGAATGACTTCATCGCTCTGAAGCGAGAATTGCTTTTACATCAAAAGGCAATGTTAAAATGTACATTCAAAAATTTGATAAATCAGGCACAGGGTTAGGTAAATAAATGACAAGTTGTCATCATTTTAGACTACATAGAAATCTATGCTTGACTGTCTTTGATACAATCAGTCTACATAATTTCAATAAACCATTAATGTTAAATCACCTCAGGTAGGAATCGTGTTTCCAGGGTGGTATTACTAAAGTACTTCCAACTTTTGCTTTACTGACATTGACCCAGGCTGCATCCCGTTGTTCAGGCTTCATGATCCATTACCAAATGCCTCTTTAGAAAGTAAAAGAACCCAAAAAAAGAGACCACAAAACCCCATAAACAAACAAACAAAAAAAAACGAAACAACAATAACCCCACTCTTTTTTATAGACAAGATTGGTGATACAAGGTTTTGTTCAGTGCTCACAAATTTGTTCAGAAAATTATGACCTGATTTTAAAAGTTCTCCTGCTAGAGAGATGCTAAAAAAATATATTCTTTTTTCCTAGCTTTCTTCCTACTGTATTCCACCTCTCCTGATTCAGGTGGGCTGGAGAATACAGTAATTGGAAAAGAAATCTGGTAAAAAATAAGAACAAGAGGAGATCCACCCCCACTCCTACTGAAGTCAGTAGAAACATTTCTATTAGCTTCTCCAATCCCTGTATCCAGATACTGAAAAAGCAGCTCAAGATTTCAAAGAGAATAGTCCAAATCTTCCTTGGGCTGAATGTCAACCACTCTATTCAAACATGATTCGCCTGCCCCTGTTCTCCAGTTTACACTCTGGTGAATGACCATGTGTTCTCATACTTGCTCTGACTTCAGTTTTAAACATGAATCTGATGTTAAAAATCACTCACAACAAAACCATCCTTCAGTATTGCTTGCTGAAGGACGGCACAAACATTGCAGAATTATCCTTAAACAGTGGATGAGTGGATGGTGGATGTTAGTCTGACCACAGATATGCATTTATATATATATATATGTATATACATACACATACACAATCTCTATATACATATTATAAATACAATAATAAAAAACGTAAAAATACTAATTTTGCTCAAATACCTGATTAAAGTGGATTAATCTTACGTTGCATTTATGTGATCTATCCAGTTGACGTGACAGCTGTGTTAGAAGCCCTAAAATCTACAATAGTTGCAATTAAAACCCAAGAGTCTGTACTTCCGACAGTCACCTCTTGCCACGCCAAGGAATTATGTTGGAGGTGGGCCCTCGTATCTCAGCATCAGCTTGAAGGAGCGAGCGAAGTTGTTGGCCAGTGTGCAGCTGTGGGTCTCTTCTGCCAGGGGCAGGAGGAAGGCCAGGAGCAGGAGGAGCAAGAGGAGCAGCTGCAGGGGCAGCGCTGCCCGGCACACGCGATGCAGGTACGAGCACACGCCTCCAGAGCGCTTCTGAAAAACAGACCAGAGGGCAACTCAGAAAAAAAATTACTGGGGAGGTCAAACACATCAAACTGAGGGTCAGAACAATCCCTGTTGTCCTTGACCTAGGATCCAGCCTGAGTGCTGGGTACACTGAAGCTGACTGAAGTTAAATTATGTCTCTTAGGAGAATATTTCACTATTTTCAAGAATTCACTGCTGCAAGCCATTGTCTTCTAGAAGGAAAATGCTGCTGACTTTCTAGAAGAAAACAATTTCCTCCAAGTCCATTTCCCAGTTACAAAGTGGTGCTTACAAATGCTCACAGCCCAGTTGCCAACTGGTCCCCTCACAGCTACCACACAGCACAGGTCTGTGTATGCTCCTCCCCAGTCAGTAAAATGAGAGTGCTGGTGCCTGGAAGAGGAGGAACCGGCTTCTGCTCTCTGCCAGCAGAAAGGAGCTTCATTTACAGCTCATCCAGCCCCTAGTCACCTGCCCTGCAGCATCATGCTTTGGCTTTGGGGACTGCAACACTGGAGGTCAGAAAAAAGGCCCTGCAGTGCAGCCTGCCTCTGTACACCTTATACCTTACCAGGCCCATCTTAAAACCTTATGTGATGCAAAAGAATGAGGGTAACAACACTGACAGTGAAGAAGACATTAAAGTCACATCTACTGCTGTGCAGCTGTGGGGGGGACACACAAAGGAGTCCCATTACACCTTTCTTTATGCTGGTGCAAACCTAGAGTAGCTCAGTTAGCCTCATGAATTTAATCTGGTTTAGCATGACCAAGAGAGAACATATTTAGGGCTACAGAATTCAGAAAAGATTAATTAAGAAGGGAGATTTCCACTGGCAAGATTCCTGGGTAACTCCTGCCAATGAGCTGAACTGTGTGAGTTTAAAAAAAAAAAAAAGAAATCAATTCTCTGTAAAAGAATTCTGATAAAAAGGGCTGCTTAACCCACTTACTTCATCAACCAAGGATTTATACAACGAGCACAAATGCAATACTTAATGCAGCTACATTAGGTACCAGCCTACATCACAAATGTCAGCACAGAACATCCACTGAAGTGGGACCCACGTTATCCAGAAAAGGAAGTTAATTTATTGTGTTCAAGTCATAAGCAATGTCAGACCTGCAGCAAAATTAGGGCTTCTGCCCACTACAGGGTGCTTAACAGGCAAAGCCTTTGTCCCACTATAGCACCACAATGAATAGTCCATGCGGAACATCAGCAGAGAAGATCAGGAGGAGATTGATTGTAGAAGAAAGTAATTATGCCTTTTGCTATTTTTAATGATCGCTCCCACTGCTTTCTAAATTACTCAGTCGCTTGTAACTCCATATAAATGCTTACAGAATTAATTACAAAGGTAAATATACAGCTGCAGTTACGCATCGTGAGAGAGTTGTGCTGCAAAATCCTTCTGTTGTAGTTGGTTTGCTTCCATTATATCGAATGGCTGATGAGACTTAATTATTGTGTCAGGCAGATGTAGAGGCAGCAGAGCAACAGCTGCTTGCTCTGCCATTTCTGGCCCAGAGTATCTGAGTTGTAATTTGCTCACTGAGGCCAAGGAAAACTCAGATCCCTGGACACTGGAACTGTCAGTAGATAAAGTGTACATGCCAGGGCGTGAGTGGGACTGACTCTGAGCACTACTGGGCAAGTTCCCCGGGCACAGCCATCATTTATCCACAAAATGAGAGCTTCACCAACCTGGCTGCCTTGCAGGAGTCATCGGCTCCTACTGTGACCTGTTCTCAAAGTACAAGGTATAAATATCTGTACTGATGAGGCTTTCCTTTCTCTAGTCCAGACCCGAAATCCTTCTTCCCCCCTGGATTTCATCAGCCTATGGGCTGAACAAAACCTGGAGTCAGCACTAAATCCCTTATGCACAAGGGCAGCCATGACTCTTGGTGGGAGCTCTCTGAGCTTGTCTTTGTAATGCCATGAAACAGCAACTTCTGATTGCATTCAGTGCAAATCATTGCACAGTCATTGACAGCTCTGTTTCCATTTATGGGTCTCATTCTTAATTCTACATTGCATCCATAATATACAGCAATATATTTATCATATTGCATATACAGCAACAAATATATTTATCATATTGCCCCATCTATAAGGAAAAAGACCCTTGCCAGATTCCAGAAGCCATGAAGAAGTTTGTACATATTAACAGGTGTAGTTCACAGTGGAAGATCTGATTTAACTCTGTATTGGGGCAATCCAAACCATACTCTTTGTCCCACCAGTAAGGCACAGTAAGTCT
Source organism: Pardalotus punctatus (assembly GCA_013400915.1). Lineage (NCBI taxonomy): Eukaryota > Metazoa > Chordata > Aves > Passeriformes > Pardalotidae > Pardalotus > Pardalotus punctatus. Next base: position 65,936 of record VZTX01026146.1, on the reverse strand, counting down.
TAATGCTGATATTGTTAGAGGTTAGGATCCTGTGAGTGACTGTTCAATAGTTTATTACAACTGGAAGGCTCAAAAATGTTCTCACAAACTCAAACTGGGACTTAGAAATCCACCTCTCGCTGACACAGTTCTGAGGACTGCCAGTCTTCCTAGCAGCACATAAAACTTTTGTTTTACTGCTGTCAATCCTTTAGAAGTGGTTTTGAAAGCTACTTCAATCTGAAATTATTCTTTCATTGCCAGGCCAGCTGCAACGCATCTCATCCCTGTTATGCCTTTCCACCTATGAACTGGTGGGAAATGAGGGCTTTTCCAGTTGTGCCTTGTCTCTGTTCCTGCCACAGCCCAGGGAGCAGATGTCTTGCTGTCCCTCAGGCCTGTGGCTGGTCTCCTATGATGACCACACTGCTAGTTAGCCACTAATGTTTTTCCTACCCTAATTCTTTCACCAATCCAGCATTCAATTCAGAGCAGGCACTGACTCTGCCTTGATTGCTACAGAAAAGACTGTTAATGCAACTCAAATAACATTTCAATCTCATCCCATTTCTCAAAGTGCCTTGCTTTTAGACAAACTGCAAGAAGCTGTAAAATAGTATTGCTTTTCACAGCTCATCCTCCAGAAAGAATGAATGCAAAATGGATTTGTTAACAAGCTCTCGTTTGCTCTCCTTGGAGCTTTCTGCAGGGGAAGATACTCAGGCTAACCACAGCAGATCCACCATTAGAAAAATCTGCAGAGGGACATTTACCTTGGGGCAGAACTTCAGAGGAGAAATATTTTGTCTTTATCTGCTGCTTCTCTCCCACCAGCTTGCTGGATTTATAGGTATTTCTGTTCAATGGACTTTTGTTTTTGATGTCCAGCTTCTCTGTTTTGTTTGATCACACAGAAAGGTCAGAATCTTGTATTTCTGACTCCATTTGTTGTCATGGGAATGACTCAGCTATCGCAAACATGGTATTATGATGTCTCTGCAGGACTGAAAATGAGGCCCACAGGAGCTGTGAGGGTTTGGTGTTTTCAGCAAATTTGCAATGATTAACCCTTAATAAATGAGGGCCTCAACCTGCACACACTGAAATCCATAGGAGATTTATCATTAATTTCAGTGTCTGCAGCAGAATTATGCACAGGAACAACTAAATAAAGTCAGGATCAGGAACTTCTTGTCTGTGGAGGTCAGCAGATATCTTACAAATCGATTCATTACTTATATGCCCAGGCTGTTGTGACATGAAACCTACATTAGTTCTTATGGTTTTGGGGTTTTTTGTTTTCTTTTTGTTTGTTTGTTTGTTTGTTTTGTGGTAGTATTATGAGAGGTGTTAAAGGATAAAAGAGTTTGAAGGAGACACAGTAACTTTTAATAGGAAATATGATACATTTAGAAAAAGCATGGAAGATTTGAGGCACTGACTTCCTTTCTGAGTACGAAAAAACCAGCACTTCAATTTTACTATGTCAAGATTTTTTTTTTTTTAGATCTGGGATGTGAAAAAGAGATGCTTTCAGGATGTCGTGACCTGAGACTATGGCACCATCAGCAAATTCACGAGGGCAAGGCTCAAACCTCTACTGGACTCAAAGTGATCAGGGTCCTGGAGTCAGGACCACACTCCCAACCCTTTAGCACATCATTCTGGGTTAGAAAAGGACAGCCTAACACAGTTCCACCTTTGCAAGAGACAGTTTGAATATATAATTTCCATCTGACATGGAAGGTTGATGATGAGAAAGATGAGGTCGGAACCACAATCCGTGCTACACAGTGGAATTTCGCTTCCCCAATCACTCCAGCTACTGGCATCAGTACAGCTATTACCCAGCACCCACAGTGCCTGCAGTGCATGTGTCAGATCTAGGCTCCACAAAATATTCTGAAATCAAATCTTCCTGTGAGAAAAACTGGCAAAGCTCCAGTGAAGTCAACAGAATTTTAATTTCCACCATCTTAGAATAACAGCTGGAATACCTGGGTATGGAGCCAAAGTGTCAGAGACATTTTTGAAACACACATGGAAAAGGAATAGGCTGGCACTTAAAAAGAAAATATACTTTTAAAGTTCACCATCAAGAATGAATGTCCTCCCCCTTCTCCCTCAAAATACCAGGACAAGCAAGGACTGTCAAGGGGTGGACGGCTGTGTTTTGTGTAATGCTAAATGCATGCTTGTTCCAAATGAACTGCACTGGCTGTGAACATTCACATTTGTACTTGATTCATGTCAGGGCGTTTGAATGACAAGCATCGGTTTAGATCTAGGGAGTCCTCAGAACTTAAATCTGTTTGCAGTTAATAACTCCTTAGCAAACGCACCGTGAAAAATCACTTGGATGGGGAACAGCAGAAAAGCACTTTAGAACTTGCTACATAATATTCCTGTGTAAGTTGCTGAAGTGTTTTACTAAAAATCAGTGCCCCCCCAGTTTGCTATTGACCACATTCCAGGATATATGAAAACACACAGTTAATCTAGCTATTTGAGAGAGCAGAGCAATATAGCATCTTATACCAGCCTCATTAGTGGGCTTTTGCTGCTGCTTGTATGTCACCAGCATGCCTGACAAAAATCATACCTGCACCACTGAATCAGTGATCCAGCAGAGAAAAAATATTTAGTCTGGATTTATTCCTCTTACCTCAGAGTATTTCCTGAGAAATGCACTGCTGCCTGAAAACTCCTGGTCTCTGCAGGGATAAAAAGACCAATGCCTCTGTGTCCTACAGACACTACACACAGACACCAGCAGCCATTCCACTTCATGCCAGTGCTGTACCCAGCCCAAGTATCCTCTATTCTACAGAAGCTGGCACGGATGCATAAGTACTAAGGCAAGCATAAATAATTTCTCCTTAATATTCTCAGCCTCCAGCTACTTTCAGCTCAGGCCATTTCCTGAGCCTGATACAGCTTGTTCATCTGTTTAACATTCAGGAAATCTTTCTTCCAGATACTTGTCCAGTTTCCCTTGAACCTACATAAACTATATAGGGTACTCAATATTCTTTAGCAAGGAGTTCCAACTGGCACAACAAACACATCCCCTGTGTTAGCTTTGAACCTGGCTCTCAGTTCATTCTGGAAGAGATGGAGAGTCAACCACCATCTACACTCTCTGCACCATCATGATGATGTTAAACCCTAAATTAAATGCTTAGGCAGGATAAATCCAGGCCTACTCCACAGTGGGAAGATCACAACATATTGGGCTTAAACTACAGCAACAGGGACAGAGGAAGAACTTCTAATAGGAAGAATAGATAGGCCTTGGAAAGGATCACCTACATAGGTATGGATTCTACCACTTCATTATTCCTCTGAGAACAAACAGAGCTGCCAGGAAGGCTGAAACAACAGCTTGCCTTACATTCCCTTCATCCTGGATAGGAGTATCAAGCACCACTTGTTTTGGTGAAGCAGCTGCCTTATCAGTGGCATTTTGCTTCTGAGAGTCTCTGTGTTTCTGCCCCTTGTGATCGTACTGGGTACTTACTCAGCTGTCACTCACAGAGGCGGGTTATTGGTGACAAGAAGAGATCAGTTCCAGGGGGATCACAGGCTGCTCTCTCAAACCAAAGCAAACTGGTTTTCTTACCTCAATGTGAGACAGTTTGGAGCTGGGCTTCTCATCAGCTCTCAATGCAGAGCCACGAGTGTCTCTCTCCAAGATAAACAACACATTGCAAATCACAGCTGGTCTTTTCAAGATGGAAATAATTCAGGGGAGTTAGATACTACTGTCACCACAGAACTGAGCATCCAACACGCTCTTGGACAAAGCATAATCCCATAAACCATAGCAGGAACTAAGATCAGCCTCTGTTGATCAGTGGTTGCGAGGCCTCTGCAAAAGGACAGAGACACACTGGATGCAGAACTGTATTTTCCTAAAAGCAAACACTGCCCAGGGTAGGCAACCAGCAGCGATGAATGAGTAAGGAGGGCCTGGGACCCCACTGAGCCCTATGATTATCATTTTCCTTCTCACGAAGAGCTGCCAGAAAGAACCAGGATGCTGAAGAAAGGTTAACTGCAGTCATACAAGCAATTTTAGCTCTGACATTTTCCATCTTCAGATTGCTTGACTTTGCAACCTTAATGTTCCTTTCAATTCTGAAGTGCATAAGCATATGTATGTAAGTAGGTAAGTAGAGAGGCAAATTAAAGACTGTTTTCTTCCTTAGGGGAGATCCTGGAGTACCTTCAACCTGGCTGGGTGATAAGCTAGAATCTTTGAAGGAGGCTTCATTCAGAAGAAACAGAAAACGAGGAAGAACCAGAAGATTGTATCTGAGGTTTCAGCAGCCACATATGGCAGATATTTCAGAATTTCTGCTGCAAAGTCACTTAGAACTAAGCACTGTGCCATATGCTACTGTGCCACAAACCGATTTATAAAGGTTAGCTTCTGTGTGCATATACAGCATGACATCTTTCTAGGAGAAGCATGTTACAGGACAAGAGCTACAGCCTGACCTGTTAAAGTAGCACTGGTTTCTATAATTCTCCAGACCTGAGCAAGCAAAAAAAGACTTCAGTGTTCTATAATTATTCAGGAAGGCAGAGAAGTAAAACAATTTTTCCCAATTTCCAACTTCCACTCATCCTTGCTAGTTGAAATAAACTAATTAAAATAAGCATAGAAAGAATAAAAACGGAAAGAAAGGCAAAATATTCTGGAACTTGTAGGAGAAGTTTCTGATATCAAAAGCTGGTTTATTATGTCAACAATGTATGTTTCCAGCTGCTTTGCCAGTGACTCCTCTCAAGGAAAGATGAAACTTTTCTTAAACTTCAGCAGTCACTACACATAATTTGTATATTATTTGCATTTTATTTAAATAATTTAAGAATGCGATGGCTTACTTTTAAAGAAATAATAGGTAAAAAATTAGAGGTAATGATTAGAAGATCTTTCCTTACAGTGCCTTTTACAGTTGTGTTAAAAAGATTTTTTCAGGTATATACTGAAAACTGGTTGCATTCTGCTACTGCTCAACAAATCTCTCTCTCTCTCTTTGCCTTTCAGTTAGGATATAAAATTATATCTGCTGAGAAAACCATTCTAGGCCATTTCCTTGGTGAAAATCTGCCAATATTTCACAACATGGCAGGCAGCTAAAGGACTCATCTCTTCACATAAAGCAGGGACCACCAACCACATGCCTAACTAATACCACACAAGCGTGAAAAGAAAGTAGGAACCAAGTGTGCTGGAAGCAGGATGCCTTCACCTCCTTGCACCAGCACTACTGCAGGCAGAGAGCACTGGCAGGGCACAGGTGTGGCAGGACCAGATAAACAACAAAGAGACAAAGGACAATGCAATGTGAATTGGAAAATGGCATGAAACGTACAGAAATAAGAGCAGACAGGCAGGGAGGCTCACAGCTGCAGCAATGTGAAGGGAAGCTTGGGACCCTGTGGGAAAAGGAAGGGGATGCTGCTGCCTGGCTCAGCATACTTAACAGTGGGTCTGAGTTAGCAATGGGCAGTCAGGATTTTTCTGGAGGTGGGCTCTTTTTTTTCTTTTTGTCCTTTTTTTCTTGTTGTTGTTGGTTTGGTTTGGGTTTTTTTGCTTATTTGTTTGTTTTTTACTAAGTTTCCTTTCTGAGCAAATATCTCTGTTGGGAAAATAAGTCTATCTGCTAATTTTTAATGCTAAGATGCCCTTTATCCTATGTTTCAGTCATGGTATAATTCTTAAAACAGATAAGCACAGGCTTATAGGCAGTGATGAAAAGAAAAAAAAAATGGAGAGATATTATTTTCATCTATAAAAGAGGTATGGAAAACTGAGGGAAAGAAACCTTTTAGTAAGTCTTTTTCATTTTACTAAGACTGCAATTGTACAGGAGATTTCAAGTGGGTAACACCTAGCAGGACTTGAGGAAAACAAGTGGGCCACACACTTTCAATAGAGAGAAGCACAGGCACCAACACACAATGCTGTGCTTTTCTGCCATGAGGAACTCCCACCATATCTGCACTTGGGCAGAGCAGAGCACATTACAGTTTTCTTCCTGGCAAGCTGTGGCAGCTCTCACTTTGCAGTTTCCTGAATGACTGCATTAATTTGATTGACTCCAGATCAATGGTGTCTCTAAATAAGATTAAATTACATGTTCCTTCTGTCTGTATGTTACAGGAGATTACTCTTAGCAGAATCTCAAAGGAAACAATTAGCTGACCACTGATGTAATGAATTCTAATTATTTTGTTTGTACAAACAATAAAGCCAGATCATTTGTTTAGCAAGGAAGTGTAATTACTCTGAGCACTTGAGAAAATAAATCAAACAGTGCTACCTAGACCTGTAAATAATGAGCCTTCGACTTCCTATTTACACTAAGAATGCTCATGGAATATTTTCAGGTAGCTGGGAGCCAACCTTTGAAAGTAACATTTATCATAGTTATTATTGAGCACTTGCTTGATTATGTTCTTGAGTGTGCTAGGTACCCTGCAGAAATATCCATCTACATTGGCTGTCACTGGCACCTGCTAAAAATTCACTGCAGCCAGTGCAATTTCCTGCAACTGTGTTTTGTTAATCAACAAGAAGTCGCTCACATCGCAATCATTTGGCTATTCTGCTCCTAAGGGCACCAGTGGCAGGGGCATGTCCTCAGCAATGGATGAATGATCAGAAAAAAAGCACATTACTATACATGGAGCAGGCTCTGTTCTGCCCAGCATTTGGCCATGTAGGCTTGAAATGGAATAAAATCAGAGGGCAATGGAATGAGAATGGTCACAGATGGGTCTTCCCCTTCTCCATGTTGATCTGCTGCTGCTGCAAAATATTCACAGCTCAAACAGGAGAGATGAGCAGAGCCACTGGGGACCTTGTGCTGCAAAAAGCAGAGATCTGTCCAAAAATACCTCAACTTCTGCCACTTCTGCTGATTTTGTGTGACTCAAGAGCATGAGGGAGCTGACAAATTAGAGATAACCTGATCCTATTTCATGCAAACTCACTGGCTGTTGCAAGCACAGTGATGCAGCCATCTGCGCTTCCTGCAGATACTAACTCCTGAGATCAGCCATTTTTTTCAAGGTAGTTGGCTTCCTTTACCATAGCTTTGAAAAGATATTCGTACATACAAAAATATTTTGCTTAATCTTTCTTTCATTTCTAGCCACATTTTACATGGTAAATCTGAATTTAAAGTAAACTGCATGGCTTATAATTCTGCAGCTGGCCTGGTTTTCCTCTTTCCTTAGGCTAAACAGTGATACACCCAAAAGGGATCAACATTATTTTCTCGCTTTCTTAACTGGTGCTCAAAAATCTTATGGCAACAGCAGCTCACACCCTGATAAAACCTGAATCTAAAAAAAAAAAAAAAAAAGACACTTCTGCTCACAGCACTTGGATTCTTGTTGTAGTGATACTGTTTAAACAGAGAATGAAAGCCCTGAGGTCAGTGAAATCTCACTGAAGTGAGCAGGGTATAAGTTACAGCAACATCTGTACTGGCTGAAGGGAAACTGCAAATCACTTGTGAGTGCAATGGGAGCCATTTCCCTCATGCTTATGAGGCATTTCAGTTCTTCATTCCTTCCTACCCTGAGCTGTTTCTCTTTGTTTGTGTTCAGTAGCTATTAAAAACTCACAGAATAGGGGCTTTTTTTGTGCTCTTGCTGTAGGCCTAATTGACAAATGTTTGCTGCCTGCCATTGTTAAGCCAGTATCTCTGAAAATTAATTGAAGACTTCAGTCTAATTTAGAGAATTTAAGGGTGAATAAATACCATGTACCCCAAGGCAGGTGAGGCAGATGAATTAAAAATGGCATCTAACTGTAGTGGAGACATGCTTATGCCTAAAGCTTTTGTTTTGTTTTTCCCTACAAACAACTTGACCCAACCAAATAACATGAAACCAGAGAATTCCTTGGTCAGTCTTCTGGAATATACCTTTGAGCCTCTTCTAGGGAAAAGCAGCACTAAATGTCTGGCTTACTCTGCACTAAGTATTAAAATGTCATACTGTTTTTCCAGCCTGAAAAATTCTGGTGACCTTACTGGATGAAACAATTAATGCTGAGCCAGACAGGCAAGAACAGAAAGTCTTTGGGGGTTTTCAGGAAGGCTGAACTGCAGCCAGAACTATTGAGGAAAGTGTGAGAACCACCTTAAAATTGGTCAGTATTTTGCTGGGTAAAAATACTGGAGCTGCTACTCCATATTTGAGTATTAGAGAAATATCTCATCAGAATAAGGCAAGTCTTGATTTCTGGACATACTTGAAGTGCACTGTGCTGCACCCTTTAAATATTGGTCTCTTCTACAGAGATGTTGCAACAGGAGAAATCAAGAGTTTGTTTTACTATAAAATGACTACGTGATAATGTCCCTGCAACACATTATTCATCCAATCTCCTTTGCACTGGGCAAATAAAGACTTATTCTATTCCTTCAGAAAACAAATGGAAAGTGAGATGACAGTACAAAGTAGAACAGCGTCTATAAACAATGCAAATTGTGACAGAAAAATTTGTTGACTTTATGAAAATGGGATCAGAAGTTCTGCTTGGTTTAATAAGAAGCTGGCAGTATTTTCTTTTCTTTTAGCTTCTCCTTATCATCTCCTGTACTGCTTCTGTTTCTTATGTCATCACTTCAAAAAGAAAATCCATCACAGGAGGAATTCTGCTGCTTAGAATAAGGATTTAGTCTAATAACATTAGACAAATCTCTTGACTTTGGTTTTCTGCATTAGAAAGAAGGTGGGCTGATTGATCCAAAGCATTTTTTCTCAGAAGTGTCTAAAGAATTTAGAAGTTTAGAAATAATTTTCAAAATTATTTTAGGCATAACCACTAAATCCTTTAGACAGATATTTTGGCTCTTCCTTAGTCTCTTTTGAAAAATGAATAAAGTTCATATAGCATGTAGATATATAAAAACTGAGTTCCCCTCCTCTTAGGTGATGGATATTTAGCTTGTAGAGATACAGCAAGCCCAGCTCAAGAGTAAAAACTCTGTGATACTTTTCCTCTTAAAAATCAGGAGAAAATCAACAACTTCTTTAAGAGTGACTGTTAACAGGCAAATTAATTTCAGGAATCTTTAGAAAAGTTTAAAATAATTTTCTGCAGAATGTCTGGTCAAATATTTTAATAATAAGAAACTGGCATACCTTTCTGAATCTGTCTGGTTCCTCCAAAGATCCAGCACTCTGTTTAAAAGAAAAGAAAAAAAAAGAAAAGAAAGAAAAGAAGCATGAAGTTAAGATCACAGTGGAGCCTATAAATGAATATTCACCACACAGGGGATATTTCTTTCAAATTCATGGTCATCTGGATAGAGTGAACCAGCAGGAGGTTTTTTTAATGAGCTTTTTAACAAACATTAGGCAGAAAGATGACATGTTTTTAGGTTTGTGACTATTTGAATCAGATGAGCAATTCTCCCAGCAATAGCTTTGACTTTACTGACACCTATTGACTGTATTAATGCCTACAGGAGGTTTTGGTTAATAAACCATGTCATTACAACCAATGGCAAACAGAGAAATATGCTTTTTATTAATAGAAGTCATGCTTACCTTCCATGCATTTTAAAGGATTCGTGTTCTGAATAAGCCTTGGATTCCAAGAAAAAGTTTCCAAAGGCAGAAAATTTTAAAATGCCTCAATTTTAGGTGTACAAGTTCAGATACCTTTCAAAGCACTCACATACAGAAAGTACCAAATGCAAACATGTAAATTATAATCCTTTGATTATGGTATCTTGAAGTTGATCAGATAATGTGAGTAGTTAAGATGGGAAAATATTAATTAATAATTATATATGTTTATGCTAAGAACATAGGAATATCTTTAGCATGCCCTGGAATATCTTATGTATGGGGATGAATTCTGCCATCCTTAGCATGTTGTATATACAACAACTCAGTAACTTCTTTAATAATTTGGGTGTTGCATTAAAACGCCTCCTCTTTATTTCACTCCAAATCATTAGCCCACAGTTTCAGAAAGAACTAGGTCCTTCTGTGCACAGTGGCTTTGAATCAGTTCCGTCAGTGACAATTCTGATCACTCTGTCTCACAGCAGGAGACACAAATAATGAACAGTGAATATATTCTTACTGCAGGAACTGTCAAAAAATAACTCTATGGACAATGTTGTGTGGTGAAAGGGCAAAAAATAGAAATCCATGTGCCTAGAACTAGGCATATATCCAAACTATTTGCACACACAAAACCTCTCAGTCCCCAGCTGCATGCTTCTCTGCCAGTTGTCATTCTGGTTTGAACCTTCCATTTCAAGAAGTATTTTGAGCATCGCTTACAAAGGGGAAAAGCACACAGCTCTTAATTAAGCGGACACACGTGTGTACTGTTGAAATAACGCAATGTGAAGCAATCTGAAGGAGCAATGGCAGAGCTCAGCAGCTATGGACTGGGTGTTGTCACCTACCAGAGAACTCATGGACTCTCTCAGTTTAGATTTGTAGAGCATCCATCGGTAACGCAGATCCTCCAGCTCTTCGGAATTTCCAATGACAGGATGAAGATGAAGGAGGTCCTCAAAGAGATGCTGACCATCAGGCACACGGGACTGCAGCTCCTGTGGGTAAAGACAAGGGTCAGCAGCCAGCTCAGGATTCAGGAAGGCCTCACTTTTTAAATTAGTATTTGAAAAATACTAAAATTCAAATACTAAATTAGTATTTGAAAAATTTGCTATTTTTGGCCTGAAATGATATAAAACTCATCTGCAGGACTCCTGTAGCCTTGGATATTTCTGTGTTTAATTTCTAACAATCCAATAAATCAATAAATTGCCATGGCATTTGGCTATACTCAACAGGAGAGTGAGACCAAATACCAGACACTGATTTGAATCAGCTTCTTTTAATGAACACCTTTGCCATACCACACTGGAAATGTCTAGCCCAACAGCTAGATGCCAAGTGCCCTCTTCCCTTTTACCTCTCTGGCTCTGACACACCTTTCTTAGTAGAAAGGATGAAATTTGCCTGAAATTCCTGAGCTTCATCTACTCTAGAGTCTCCTAAAGCAGAGAGCATAGTGTTTGAATTTTTTGTCTATTTGTTCTTTGGGAAAATTTTTTTGGTTTTTTGGGGTGGTGGGTTGTTGGTTAGTTGGTGGGGTGGGTTTGGGTTTTGTATGTCATTGTTTGGGTTTTTTTAATCCTGAAAGAATTTGCACTTATTGCAATACTTGTCTCCATTCACCCCCTGAAAACAAACCTCAAGTTTGCTCTGATGTGCCTTAATTTCCTCTGTGGAAGACGGAGTCCCAGAAAGAATTTTGGTCAGTTTGGTGTTTTCTCCTCGTAGCCACTCTTCAAAGTCATGTAGGAGCTTCAAGTGGCTGCTTGCACTTTGCCTTTCTCCCATCTTCTCCTAGGACACAGGACAACAGGAACAAAGAAGCCCTTACTGTTATGGCAGATATTTCCTCTGAAGGCCTCATTGCAAGATCTTAACCTCCAACTTTGTAACCCACAGTATCAGATGAAGGCAACGAAATTGTTCTCATGAAGCTGATATGAAGGCAGACACAGAGGCCCCATCTCACCTGCTTATGATTGGGATCTACATCAAAAAGGTGGAAAGCAGGTCTAGACTTCCATCTGCTGTCCACAAATGCTCTTTTCTTCTTATCAGCCACTGGTCTGCTTAACTGCCACTTTTTGAGGAGGCTTGAAAACACAAAACCAGAGACATTAGTGCATCCATGTTTTGACTGGGGCTATGGGGGACAGCTCTGGGGAAACAGCACTGTTGTTGTTATTGTTATATCATTATTACTATTAATAACACTATTACTATTAAAGTTATTCCCAACCAGAGTGTCTCAAAGCACCAACATTCTAGTTCTCACATTTTCAAATGTTTTGTTTTCTTTTATTTAGGGGAATAAAAATATTACCTTGGCAATAAACTTTTCTTTGTGGTAACAGAAGGCAGTACAATCAAGCCTTCCTTGATTTAGTAATTTCATTTTTATGCCTATTCTGACACTATGTATGAATACAATCATACATACAGCACATTATTAAATATTAATACAAACTAGCAAATATGAGCAGCATTTTAACACTACATAGTGGAGGAAAAAGAAATTAAGTCTTCATTTCCCAGCTAAAGAGAAGATTTTTAACCCTGTTTACACTTTTGCAGGTTTGCAAAAGGCACAGATCCCATTGCAGATATACTCTCCTTGGAGGCATCTCCAAGGAGAACAGGAAGGTGAGACAGAACAGCACAAGTCACCCAGTCTGTGCCCAATTTCCTCTGACACAGGCAGGTAGCAACGAGGGTGAGCCAGGTCATAAGAAGACACTGCCTACTCCAGCATGAGGTAAGGGCAGATTCACAGACATTGGTTCAGAGTCTTGAAAAGGTTTTCTTTAAAGAAATGATTTTCAGTTTGCAAACAATTAAATAAAATCCCATCTTGCTTCTAGCATTATGATATGGCTGTTCACTTTCACAGCACAGAGCATAAAGCCTCAAGTGTGTCTGGTCTTATGGCAGTAAAGAGCCCCCCTTGAAGGGACATGAGGAAGACCTACATGAACACTTACCCACTTGCCTTCTCCTTCAGTGACTTCCACGATTCCTTCAGCTGATCCAGCTCTGCCTGGACATGGGCAGTCTCCTCTGGAGAAGAATTCTCCATGACCAGCTGGCCATGAGCTTCCACAAGGTGCAGCTGGATCTCCTTATCTGGAAACTCAGCTAGCCATCTCTGAAACGCACAGCCCTTACAATTACTCCTAGGTATCCTGGGTAAAGCAGAGGCTATGTCAGACTGAAGGCCATGCTCAGTCCAGGACTATGCTGGTTCTGTTGGCACTAGCTAGAACACACCTAGCGGGAAAAAAAAATGCTGTGGATTCTTGCACAGAGCCAACATAGGTCAAAGAGCTGATGGCAAAACTTGAAGGGTATGAGCTGTCATCACACCTCCTTCTGCAGCCTTCATATGAATTATTTTCGTCTTCCATATGAAGGCAAAAGCTGCCTGCTGAAGTAACCTAGCTGAGTGAATCTAGCATGCAAAGTACTGCTACACAGGGAAAAGCTGGCAGCTTTGGAACGGCTCAGTTCAACAGAGTATAAGGCTAGCTAACACGGCAGGAATGCTCAATTTATTGATGAGTACACACAGGCAAAGGCAGGTATTGTCCAGAGAGATCACCCTGACAGGAACATCTCTTCAAAACCACCTATCCTTTGAAAATGTTTTACTCATCTCAACAGCTCTTAGTCATTTTTCACTGTTCTTTTCTGTTAACTAGCTCCATATTCCACAACACAGGGTAAAGCAGAGAGGCAACAGCAACCAACAGTTATGGAAGGAGAAACACACCATCATTATTATCCCAAACCAGGGAATCCTCACTACAGCCCCTCAATCTTAATGTCAGAATGCTACAAAGTAAATAATTAACATCTTAAACTAAGATGCTTTTCTCACCTCAAGGTCTTCCAGCCTGCCCTCAGTGCTCTGCTCTCCATCAGCATCCTGGCAGGAGTCAATCTTCTCCCTGGTTACTGAGATCCACTGCTGGAGGTCAGACAGTTTGTCATTGTATGCCCAGTGCTTCTGAACGAGGTCTTCACTCTGCTGTATCATCATCTACAAATGATAAAAATATGTCAGATGAACAGAAAGCACTTTCTTTACCGGATCTAACACTTTGATGGGCACAGAACCTCATGGGCAAAAAAGGAAAAAAGCAGGTGTTAATGAGAGACAAAAAAACCTATCCTTTTAGCATCAGTGGTGTGGAAAACACCTCCAAGCTCCTGCAGGCCTGAATTCAACCACACGGGGGAGTATTAAGAACTAGAATATCTCCCTTCCTTCTCAGTTGAAAGAGAACAGAGAATATACATGTCTGGGGTTTTTGTATCCCAGTCAATATCAAATACACCTTATGCTCCCTGAATCAGAAATGACTATACCGAGTTTATGACAAAATTCCAGTTCAGTGATAAATGGGATGATTGAGATCTAAACTAGAATTCCACAGTGCATGTTCAGGTAACACTTTAACATACGTAATTTTATAGTGAACTGCGTAACTAAGGTAACTTTATAAACTCTTCTTCTGAGACTGCTTTGGAAGGTAATTTTATAGGTATGTTTGCAAGCTACAAAATGCCTCAGGACAAAGCAAGTATTTATGCAATTGCAACACTTTTCTGTCATTAACTTTTAGGTGACAAAGCCATAAAAACCCCAAACACTTTGGTACAAAACCCCTATCCAGTAATCCGTGAAGTACAAGCACAACCATATAATATAACTCTGCATTCTTTTGGTCAGAAATCTCAGGCCCACTCCAGAAACAGTTTACATAGAGAAAAAAATCTATGCAGATGGTATCCTATCCCCAAGGGAAGTCACTTTAGAGAGAATCAGAGAATCCTGGAAGAGTTATTGAAGTCATAAGAATTCAGTGCCTTCTTGCCCCAGAATGAAAATATTTATCACTCATAGCATGTAATATCATATGCTCAAAGATTTTTTAGAATATTTTAAAATAGAGGCAACTGACAACTCCCCAGGCAACTAAAAACTTCCTTATGTTACCTCCAGCGATCTCTTCAGGGCCTGAGACTCAGATGAAAGTTGGTTCATTTCATGCCTGTGTGTGGTGTTTGATTGAACAAGCTTCTCTACCTCCTCCATGTGAATTGCAAGCTCTGCCAAGTCATCTTGGATCATCTGCAGAGGAAAAGACAGATTCCATATAGGCAGTGTGCTAGATAAAGCATGGACCTCCATAAACCATATGTTAAAGGTAGCTTCATTTGACAGTGTGTGGACAAAAAAAACAGTCATTGTCATCAAGAAAATTAATTGTTTTGATGCCTACAAGTAAATGCTTCTGAAAAAAAAAGGTTGGATATCCTTTGCATGTTAGCAGGAAATAACAAAGAAGATAAGTTGATGAGAAGCTGCCAAAGGAGCTGAACCATCACAGCTCAATGTGGCAGAGTCACATCCCCTCTCCCTTCTGCTCCTGCTCTTCTCTCTCCCAGCTACAGAATTCCACTGCATGCCTTCAACAGGCCCTAATGTATGTTGGACCCTTTGCCAAACCAGTTCAAAACATGAACCAAATGGAGAATAATCATCTTTCTCTGTTGATTTTTCTTCTCATCTTGGCTAGCTCAATCAGCCTGTGGAGTAAATCCAGCGCGTGTCAGAGATAAGTGACAAGGTAAAGAGCAGAAAGAGTGGGATAAAAAAAGAAAAAAGGAAGTGGAACAACAGGAACTTTTGGAGGAAGTTAGATTGGTTCAGGTTATCTTGTGGAGTTTCACTCCTGCTGGGAAGTGTGAGGATACATTTTCTTTAGCAATAAAACGACCCCAGGATGGTGTACCACCAGCAGCTTCCAGCTGCTCCTTCCTTCCCTCAAGCTCAGCTTGCCAGTGCTTCATCTGCATTGTTTTAATTTCATTCACTTATGCTATAAACTGGACCAAATGAAATTATCTAACACACAATCGAGGGGAAAGGTATTGAATTCCCAATGCTAATAAAATATGAATAAACAAGACCACAATTAGCTGAGGATAACATTGCCAAACAATACTGTAATGTACCTGGAGTCTCTGGAGTTGTGTCTTTTTACCCAATAGGTCAGGCCGTGGTTCCTTCTCTAGATCTAATTTGGCTTTGATGGCAGATAATTTCTTCTGCAAAGGTGCAAAACCAGCATCAAAGTTCTTATGTTGCAATATCAAATTCTAGATGGAGAAATAAGAAAACAGATCCAGCATTCAACATATATCCCTTCGCATTATCCTTTGTCAATATCCGCTTCATATTCAGAACAAATGCTGAGCTGCACTACATAACAGACCACAAATTTATTTGAATGCATGATCAACCTAGAGAAAGGGATCAGTACTAAATTTATATGTTTAAAACTGGCTTAGTAAAGACTTGATCTTTATCACAGGCAGAGACAGTATATTGATTTTGTAGTTCACCTGGAGTTTGCTCTTGCTTTGCAGCAGACTTTTGTGTAGAATTTCTCTCTCCTTTGAAGCTTCAGCTACTTCTTGAAGGAAAGACTCTGCTTTTTCCTCACCAAGGACATTGTTTAGCAAATCTTTCTTTAGCTGTAATGTCATCAACTTCTCTTTGAACTGGGAGCTTTCAGCTAGAGCAGCCTAAAAGAGAAAAGTTCTTCCAGTGAAATCACACCCCAAAAAAAAAAAATCATATAACCATATTATTCTCACACAAGTCACACAACCAAAACACTATGACAAACTCAGGTTAAAAAAGCTTGCTGGGCCAACAAGGGGTAACAGAAGGTACCTGGACAATACCCAGGTAAAGGAAAAGTCTTCCCAATAATGTTAGAGGCACCAGGGCTGCATCCATTTAGTGAACAGAAATAGAGGTAAGCTGTACTATGGAAAGAGTTGACTGTGCAGAGAAGCGGCCTAAACAACCAACAGAAAGGACAGCTTGAATGCTCATCCTGAGGAAAAATTCCATCCCTGTTCACAGACACATTAATTCCAGAGATCACAGGGATGACAAAGTAACAAACACACCTTGCTGGGCACATGCATAAATCGTGCATTTTAATCCCATGTCTGTATCACTATGTAATTCTTTAAAACAGTCCACAGATTTTCCATCCAGGGACATCTGGGCTAATGCTGAACAATATTATCATTATTGTTAAAGACACCTGACACTATAAATGCAGCCTATTCAGCTGACAACTCCAGTTAAGCAAACGGAGGGCAGACGGTAAGAAAATGCGCTACAGCTGGAGCTAAGCAAAGACCTCCATCCCTGCTGAGGGCTTTCCTGCCACACTGGCAGGACCTTCCAGCTGCTGTTTCCCGGCAGCTGTATGCAGGCTTGGCCAAATGCACATTCCTGGACTTAGTGACAGCTTTGCTACCTCAACGTGAGCCAGCTCTGGCTCCGGAGTCTCCAGGAGCATCTGGACCGATGGCTTCCACTGTTCAAAACTTTGCAGGGGATTTTGGAAGAGTTGCCTCAGTTGGGTTTCTGTATCAGTGCTCATTTTAGAAGTCTTGCCTCTAACACTGTAAGGATAAAGTGACAACCAAGAGAAGGATTATGAAGAAATCCAAGCCCAAACATCCTATTCATCAAGGCATGAATTAACACAATACTCAGGTGTAAACCATATACAACACAAAAGCCTCAGTCTTTTTTACTGTCTGAGCCTGGTGCTGCGTACCAACAGCTGCTCTGTCAGTCAGAGACATCTGACAAAACTTTATTTAGATGCCATGGGACACATTTGTCTCTTGTGCAACTGTGTATCAGGAACTACTTTGCTTTTCTAGTAGCCAGCAGTCTCCCCTTGTACATGATCTTTCTTGGCTGCTGTCACCAGTGTGATTTAACAAATGATACTATCCAAGCAGTCTCACCGACTGATAGGAGGAAAAAGCCAAGTGTGTCTAGAATGTAACTGCAGTTGCCTGTAAAAATCAATGTTTTGTTTATTTTAAAAGTTACATTAAGAAGTCTTTGATAACCTTTGATAACCTTATGTTACACACAAAAAGTGAAAAATACACTTTTATTTCTTTTTGAAAGAATTCTTTATAATTCTTTTAAATTTTGCAAAAGCACTTAAATTTATATCAATACATACAGGTGATTCTGATAAAAACTTTGTATTTATGTATACGTATCCACATACATATACAGCTATATTCTTGGAAGAAAAAAATTAAATCAGCACACATTCAATGAAGAACGAGGTTTCCCTTAAAAAGGCTTACCCAAAACACAGCTGAGTGACAATGCCCAGCAGTGACACACCCCATGCAGCTGCCTCCTGTTTTTCTCAGCTTTCCTCACCTCCCAGTTTGCATAATCCTGCCTGATATGGCAAAATGCAGCCCAAACTTTGTGTTCATAGGGGAACAGTATCTTGCAAGCTCACAGGACAAGCAGGTGAGAGCAATAAGAATCAGGAACAATACTGCCCTTCCATAAAAACAGAAACAACGATCTTACCTGTGTCACTGGGCCATGACAGAGCTAAACAAAGGCAAGTCTGCAGAGGCCAAAAGCTCCACAAATAGAAAGTTCTGACTTTACACGTCCTCTGCCATTTGCTCTGCTGCCCCTGCCAGGCTCAGTGTGAAGCAGCCAGACTTCCCAAAGAAGCTTTGGAGAGAAGCTGGCAAAGGAGCAGCTGCCATTTTCTACCCAGAGGCCAGTCCCCTGCCCTCTCTGCTCCTCTTTCAACATTGTTTACTTGTTAGTTTTTAAACTGAAATCCTTTCCCACAATGACCTATAACCCTTCCAGCAGGACGGCATACTGAGCACAGAGGGAAATAAGCCGGAATACAGGAAAAGAACTGACCTTCTTTTTTCCCTTAAAAAAATGATCCTTTCTTCTAGTTTGCAAATTTTCCTGCAGCTTCTTTACTTCCTGATTCCAGGCAGCCTGGAAACGGAAACACTGAAGTCTGGGGAGAGGCTAAACTTTCAGAGTTTCCAACCCAAGGCAAGTTGAAAACAGGAACATGCATATAAGCTGCCAGGAGAAAGGGAATAAACTCTGCCAAATAATTGCTAAGGCTGGTGAGTCACCGCAAAAAACTCAACAAGGGAGGGCCATAATTCTTCTGAACCGTTTACTACCACAGCTCTTGTCCTGATTTTCTAGTTGCTGGCATGAAGGGAAAGCAAAATACATAAATTATTATTATAAAATGCTAACAAGATCAAATTAGCTGCCAACAATCTAATTTTCTTCAAACCATACACAACATTAATGATGCAAGATCATCTCTTGAAAATGACCAGGAGTCTCCAGCTCCTAGCAAATGGCTAAAATTACAGCTTTACTGAAACATGGAGGCAGATGTAATTAGCAAAAGCTTTTTTTTTTTTTACCCATCACCTACAACCGGATAGCATACCACTCTTTTTTCCTGACAACCCCTTCAGTGTCTGAGAGAAGATTCCCCCCACCAGCCCACCATAATGAGACTTCCCAGTACCTTTGATACTGGTGGATTGCAGAGACAACACTCTCGGCGTGTGGCTGTACATCTTGGGAAAACCGTAGCAGTTCCTTCAGCTGAGCCTTCAGCCTCTCTATCTTTGACTCTTCTGCAGCCAGAGCTGCTCTTGTCGCCTTAATTATAAAAATAATGAACAGATCACACCTTAAGTAGTGTCTGGCACATGAAATGAAGAAGCAAGGCTGTGCCTCAGGATACGCACAAATCCCCTTTCAGTGGCTTTTTTTGTGGCTATAAGAAATATGGCCTTTGCTAAGACAGAAAACATTCTCAGAAACAGTTTTGTTCCAGCAGGCTCTCCCTCCTCCCCTCACACTGCCCAGCCTCTGCATCTGATCTGCAGGGTTCACTGTTTGAACAGAGTGAATCACAAACAGGCCCAGTTTCAGTTCACTGATTGCAGTATATAACAGAAGCTGCATTTTTGGAGCAGTCTTAATGGCGTCTGTTTGCGTGAACAGATCTTTCTCAGAGACTCACATATAGAGAATGTTAATTCTAGGGTGACTCAGGGAAACAAAAACAACTAAAATCCATGCAAATGTAGCTGGATTGGACCAGCTTAAATCTTTTGGATCCTTTTTGCATACACTTTTCCCAGTTAGTCCCGCATAGCTCTAAACATACAAACAGCAGTGAAAGGCATTTTGAGAACAGATAATAAATGCAAAACCAGCCCTCGAGAGGAAATGAGTGGTAAAGATGCTTATCTACTTTATGTGTGATGAATTTTTTGCACTCATTTTTGCAGCAGATTGATTTTGGTGTAGCTACTGGATTGTTACAATCTTAGGACTTCCTAGTACTGATGTGTCTGCCAGTAAAGGGAGGCACCCATCTTACAGAGGTGAAGGATATAAAATAGCAATGGTCTTACCAAATACCTCAAAAATATATGTACTTGTGTCTGTGCATGCACTTGTGTGTGTGTATTTGTATATGCAGTCAGACATTAATTTCCTGCTTCTTTTTAAGTGGAGCAAATTGTGTTGTTTGCTCCATATTGTGCTCTTTTTGCATGCGATCCCTTTGAACTCTAGACACAAAATCCAGCACATCATCCAACCCTGCTCCTTCTGTGCAGCGTAAAATGAGGGCTGGGGCAGTTGATTCCATTGTTGGCAGTCACATTTTCCTCAGTCTGTTTCACACACACCCTTACTCTTTCCTTATCATCTTTAACCAGTGGGACAGACATCTGTTGGATGTGACTACGCACGTTCAGCCTATGGCTGCATTCGATCCTCTACACAAAAGGTAACAACTTACATTGCATTTTCTCCACAGAGTTACAAACTCATCTTCAGTCTTTTCCCCTTCTCCAGGGTCCAGGTCATTTTCTAGTCTCTGTAGATCTTTTCTCAGATTCTGGATGTCTGCTTCTAATTGTCTGGCTTGGGACTCATAGGCATTTTCTGACTGTTGGATCTTGAGCAATCTCTCCTCCTCCTCACTACTCAGCAGTTTCAACTTCTCCAAGGCTTTTCTTAGCTCTTCAAGTTCATCCTTCAATCTTGTAGCTCCAAGTGGAGAGGTATTCTGAATCACCTCTGCACTCTGATTTTCAAGGTACTTCCATTTCTTTCCACCACTCCTAATGTCTTTGGCAATTTCCTGCAAAAAGAAGTTAAATAAAGACTATCTGCAGGAATGGGAAGCTGAGGAAAAAGCTCAAAGCTGTAGGAAAAAAGACCACCTCTCCTGGTTGTACATATTTTGGTTTTCACTTCTTATTTCAAAATGTGTCTTTTTTCAAGTGACCAGAAGCCAGGGATAGTCATTTGACTGCATTCTGAGTAATACTAATTGCCACTGATTCTGAAAAATATTGGTTTTCATTAAAGCTTCTCACCTGAGATCCCTGACACAGAAAACAGGAGATGCTGGCACTAGAGATATACTAATAGCTGGATCTCAGAGATTTTAAGCTAAACAGTTAAAGCAGTGGCATCAAAATAAAGGATATTGTTCTCAAAACTGGCATTTTCATCACCAGCTCTAAACTCTCAAGAACTGTGAACTTTCATAGTCTATTTAGACGATGTTTACCAAATCTGATTTATTTAAACAAGGTTCTCAAAGAATCACATAACTGTTGGAGATCAGGTTTCAAGAAAAACAAACCAGACCAGCTTGTGACTCATGCTGGAAGAACCACACATACTAACAGTTTCAGGACCTCACACAACTCTTCTGCCCTAGCCCGTGCTAAAATCACCATCTATTTTGTATGTGCAATTCTTTTCTCAAATACACCCTTGTATGGTTTGAGCAACACATACAGGGACAAAAAATACACAATCCTAACTCCTTGTTAGAGTAATATTGTTCAAGGACCTTCAGTGCCTTTAGCTTGTCCTCTGCTGAAGACTTGGTTGCTTCTCTGATGCAGCAGTTTAGTCTCTCTGTGACACCATTCAGCCACGATTGAAACTGGTTGACATTAGCGCTGTATTGCTCATGTTCCTTGGTTATCGTTTCAAGCAGTTTCACCCTGTTCTGTAACAAGAGACATCAGAAGTGGTGAGGACAGAGCTTATCTGGCTCTTTTTCCTTTATATTGTAACCCAGAATTTATAAACAAGACTCCCTTTTCTAAACAAGACTCCCTTTTCATGAGCCCCGATAACACTTGACCTCCACAGGAATTCAAGGTTCACCTCAAGAAACAGAATACAAAAGTACACAGAGCTTTTTCCTCTCTTGACTGTACTGCAGGTTCTCAATGTCTAATTCTCTAAGAACACAAACTGTAAGACCCTGTCAGGTGAATTTCTGGCTTTCCAAACCTTCCTACTCCCTCATTAGAAAAAGAAAAGAGACAGAAGTTTGTTTCTGGTTTTCACTTTGAGAGACAAACAGTTATGTTCCTCTTGCGGGTTAAAAATAAAGATGAGCACATCTTCCATATCCCTCAAAATGAAAGTAAAAGAGAATGCACTAGAGCCATGAAAATTGTTTTAAATTGTTCATTATTTAAACAGACTGCAGGGAAAATGACCATCACCTTCAATTGTGTGTTCCAGGCACTTTCATACTTACTTAGCAGGTCACAAACTATTCTGTGGTGGTATCACAGATTCTGGAAGCAAATTCAAGCCAACGGAAAGCAGTGTAAAAGGGCCACACACCAAAGTGAATCAAGTCAGGCCAAGCTTATTGACTCCAGAGAATTTGATTTGTTTTATTGGCAGAAGGTCCAAAGGGTGTAAATTAGAATTAACAAAGCAGAGATGTTATTAAGCTCAAAAATTTTAGGCTGATACACAAGGGGTTAAAGAGGAAGCAAAAACAACCTACCCTTGGCCAAGGTTATTCAGCTAAAACCAAGGAATACGCAGTTTGGGTGCACTGCTGATCCGTGAGGTCAAGGAATAGATGCCACAGATCTGGACAGACTGTGCTAGTTGTCAGACAAAAGGCTTACAAAGAGCTGGCTGAGCCCTCTGCCCCACAAGAGGTCAAGCAGGAAAACTTCCCAGTGACGAAAAACAAGGTATCACTTGCTCCTGTTGGGTTAGCTGTTTGGGGAGCAGGACCGTGTGAAACTCAACATCCACATTCACTGCAGGAGACACGAAGCAAGGACATGGCCCTGCAAAGAGTGAGAGCACCGACAGGAAAAGAATGGGTTTGCCATGGGCTGCAGAGAAAGAGACGTGTCTGAGCAGAATAAGCCCAGCCCTGGGTTTGCAAGGAAGGTGGACAGAGGCTTAGGAAGCCTTCTACCCTAAGCTGCCCTAAATGAACCTCCTCTGGAAGGCAATCTAGAGCACATAAACAAAGTTCCTACTTTAAATCCCTCTGTGGTGCCTCAAGGACAGTACAAAAAACTCCTGTAGCCCTTACTGGTGCTTTTAGTCTTAGCCCTAGGCTACTTTAGCAAACCCGTTGTAAGTATCTGGGTTCCAGTTAACAGAGACAACATGGACTGAAATTAATTTGTTGTGCTCAGAAGTATTAAATACATTTCTTAAATATCAATATACTGTATATAATAACTTTTCTTACCATCTTCAATCATCATTTGTGCTAACACACACAACCATCTACCTCTGCATATTTTTGATTTCCTGGGCAAGGGAAAGCATGTAGGAAACGGCTGCCACATCTAAAAATGTTGTATTTTTAAAATTTGGGAACATTAAAGACACGTTAGCACTAAGAAAGAAAAAGACCTCCCACCATTTGCTCATACCAGAGAAGCAATATCACAGGCAAACCACTTAAGAAACACTGTCCAAGGCACTGCTTGCCTTCTGATAGAGCTGGACAACTGCACAGGATCTAAAAATGCTCTTCAAACACAAGTGTGATCTACAAACACCAGTGAGCCTCCTCTGCTCAGGAATCCAGCTGGCATCTGCAAGGCACATTTAGTCTGGCTTCTCATCACGTGAGGGGCCAGAGCAATCCCCTTACAACTCCTGTGTCTCCATTCATTCCTGCTGCCTGTTGGATGAGGTGGCAGGTTTCTCTGACTTGTGTTATATTTTCCAAAGCAATTCCCAAGGTGCCTGTAACCTTGGCATTAGATAATAAACTCCTCATTTACTTCAGCTGCAAAATCCAAGGCTTCCCAGCTCCCTTCTTTGTTCCACACCTCCTGAAAGAGGGATTTCTTAGCTGGATTCTCTCACTTCATCCTTCTAGGAAATGTGGTATTTATAACCAATGCCAAAAAAAAGCTTTTTCTAGTGTCTCAGTTGGCTGGAAATATAAAGACATATTTTTGTCTAACTAGTATGAGCCACTTCCTGATCTCATTTACACCAGCACGTATCCAAGTCAGTTAGAGAAATCACACTATGTAAAACCAATCTCAGAGAGGTCACATTCTGGCTTTGAGTATTCAAATTACTTGTTTGAAAGAACAGCTTTATTAAAATAACGAATGACTGTCTCCCGCTTCAAAACCAAAGACAAATTTTGGTAAGGAGGAAGTGAATAATAATTTTAAACTGCAATCTAGTCTAACACCTGAATTTCCAGGAACCTTCTTAATTGTATATCCAGTTGCCTTGTAATCAAGAGATCTACCTTTAAAAATAAATAATCAGTGTCGAGGTTCAAGTCTGCTCTTGGTTTTTCTGTGGCAGCTGAAGCTAGAGAATTTCCGAATATACTCTAGATTTTGGAGAGACATTAGCAGTAGCTGTATCTTTGTGTCTATAAAAGTATCTGAACTACATGCTCACAAAAGATGCCAGCTCAGGGGTTTTTTTTGCTTTTGGGTCTCAGGGTATTTTACTTCAAAAGAGGAAAAATATCTGTAGAGCAAGTAGGGCAATGGCACAAGCGTCCCAATGCTGTTGTTCTTCCAGCGTGATCTGAAGTTAACTTTGTACAGGGGCACCCAGGGAGGGAAAGCATATATCACTGTCAAGCGCCAGCTCTGGACTGGTGTGTAGGTGTGGGAATTAATAGAAGGCAGCATAATAACAGAGGCAGACAGCAGAACCAATGTCATGAAAAGTATTTGCATTTGCACCAGGTAATTCCAGCCTATGAAGCTCTTGGAAGCCACTATGAGACAAAAATGTATACGTTTGGGATAGATGTGTCTATACATATATTTAAAATACCACTTTGAGTATTTCTAGTGATTTCCTTAGTAAGAAATTGAATTCTTCTGCCCACCTGCAGATGCCTGCCCTTCAGCCATACCATGTGGTCTAATCCTGTCTTCACCTGAGTTTTAGAAGTGAAAAGTATAAGTCTTTTCCAAAATCTTTCCTCCAAAATAGGGTCAAAGGAGATCACTGGTACTGAAAGACGAAGCAGGATGTCCTACACCAACCTATCTAACAGCCGTTCAAGCTGGAAAATTAGCATTGGGCAAGAGTTACTACCTGTGTGCATGAAAATCTTTCAGATAGTGGAACTGGCCACTGAGCAGTGCTGGGCCAGAGCTGACTCCCACCTCTGCGCTTCCCAGTTCTGCAGGCAGGGGAGGCAGCTCTGGGTCTCAACTAATGCTACTTCCTCCAACAGGGGTGTGTGAACACAATATTCCCTGGCTCATGGAATGGGAACTCTGCATCTCCTTATACAAGAACCACTAATGTGCTGAAAGATGATGAACAATTCTCACTTTATATAGAGATGACCTAAAGCAATATTCACTAGGTCACAGGAAACAACCTGCAGTTATTTACAACAACACACTATAAAGACCTGTGTAAGAGTGTCCCAATTAACAGCTCATCTTGGGACTTGACAATTGTTTCACACAGTCCCTTGACTGGCAGAACAGCAGTTCTCACTCTGTTTCCTTTTGCAGTCCTACCAGGTAAGTCCCACCACTCAAGCAGCAAGCAGCAAACAATACCACACATTGGAGAAATTTGAACACCTCCCACTCTTTACAAGTGTACCTGAGCTTCTTGTCTGATTCCTTCATATTCCACCCTCATTTTCTTCTGAGCGTCCTCATCAACACTGGGGTCACCTATCCTGCTGAATAAGGAAGCAGCTTCCTCCAGCAGCCTTTCCAGCAGGACTGACTGATTTAGGACGTCATTCTGCAAAACCTGAGCATGGCTCAGCTGCCACTGCTTCTCCTTTAAGCCAAGCTGCAACTCAATGTCAGGCTCCAGGGTCAGCCTCATGTTGTGAATCCACGTGTAAAACTCATCTTGGGCTTTCAGGTACTCGCTCCAGTGCAGCCAGACCCACTCAATGCGGCTGTTGGAGAGAGCAAGAGAGAGAAGTTAGATGAAATGATGATGGCAGCAGTGGAGACCAACAATCTCAAAAGGCCTTCAAAGCAGTGCACAAGGTTCTCAGCAATTTTAAGTTGCTCTGACTTCACAGGGTCTGGATACACTTCCCAGGTCCTCTCTGCTTTGGGGAGGAAATATTCTGTAAGAAGTCCCTGTGCCTAACCAAACTCATCCTTCCAGACCACGAGGTGGGAAGGCTGGGTTGTGAAGGCAGAGCACCAAGGTCTCACTGACCCTCTCTCCCTCTCTTTAATATATATAAAAGATAAGTATTTAATACAGTTTCTAAATACCAGTGTCCTGTATATAATAACTTTTTTACCATCTTCAGTCATCATTTATGCTAAAACACACAACCATCTACCTCTGCATATTTTTAATTTCCTGGGCAAGGGAAAGCACTGTCCCCAAAATGCTCATGGGACTGGGATTAGCAGGGATTGCTATCTACAATCCAGGCAGCAGAGAGAGGTAGGAAGCACTTTATGAAATCACTGGAGGAAACAACTGCCTTAACACACCCAAGAGTATGTTTGTCTTACCTGTGACAATGAGTAATGTATATGGCTGTCTCTTCCCACAAGGCTTTAATGTCTTTTAGTTTAGAGAGCACCTCATGCTTCTTATCCTCACCAATGCTGCGAAGAGCAGCATCTGCCTTCACAAGAACCAAGTCCATTTTCAAGCTGCCTTCTGCTTCCAGTGCACGTATTTTCTATGAGAAAAACAAATTATACTGAAAGCACAGAAAGAAAACAAGCATAATTGATAGAATGTAAACTTTGTTTTTACCCAGGAATCATGACCTTGTAGAATCACTCAGGTTGGAAAAGATCCTCATGATCATCAAGTCCAGTCATTAACCTGACACTACCATGGAATGGAAATATTTCTATACAACACCAACAATTAAGCCTTCCCACCTAACTCCCTGCTGCAAAGTTTCTCCTGAAAGGAAAATATGAACATTTCTTCAAACAGGTTTATTCTTAAACATCCTAAAGGACTGAATTTAATCAAAAATCACACAGCAGTTGAAAAACATTGAAGTTAGCTTCAAAAACCAGCCCATCTTCTATAAAATGCCTGTGGCTGTGTTTCCATTGCTGTTATGAAGTTACAGCACGGTGTTGCCACAAGCCAGCTGTTCTCCCCTGCCAAAGCACGTAGAGGGAGCCTCCACAGGGTACACTGCAGCCGCTCAATTTTAAGCTCCACTATAAGAAATCATGAAGCATATTAAAAAGGCTTCCTACTGCAAATAAAAGCTGGCTTAGAGAAGAAGCCAAGAGAAATTAACTAGTGGAATTTTCTGCCTGCTACCAAATTTTGCTTTGACCCTAAATTGCTAAGTTATGAATTGGTGAAAATGTGTATCTTAAATAGGAATGCCAGGAACTGGGATTTGAGTCACCTAATTTTAAGTATACAGAGACGGAAAAATCAGCACAAGTTCTGTACAATATAACAGATTAATTATGCCCCCAATTCAGATGTCAGCTTTCAACATTACTTTATCCAAACTTCTGACACTATCAAATTAGCTTTTCTAGCTGGTCTTCCATAAACTCCTGGAAAACTTCAGGTTTTCAAGTTTGAAGAAAAAGGCTTCTATAATGAAAACGCCAAGATGTTCAAAATCAGTGATTACCTTTGGTAAAATTAGGCCTATGCGATTTGATTTTTAAAAAAAAAAACAAAAAAACTTGTCATTTATTGCAAAGGTGAGACAAGTAAAAGGCCTTTGGATTTCCAGTCTCACATTCTGGGAAAAGCCTGTTCTTTTGGCATGTAGGCAGCACACCTGCATGTGACGTACAAACAGGTGTTTGGACAAATTATTTACTATGAAAGGTGTGATTGATAGAATTCAGGGAAGCAGGGCAAAGGGCAGGGCAAAGCAAGAAAATACAAGCCATAGCTATCATCCAACAAGATCAGTTTAAGAGTAAAGCTGTATTCTAAGCCTGATATTTTCCCAGCAATTAAAAGCAAACAACAGCTGGAGAGAAAGCAGTGGCTGTACAGCCATTTTTCTTTTTCAAATCTGTTTTTACATGATTTCTATCATTGGCTGACATTTTCATTAACAAATTAACAGAAAATAAACCACAGGAAGGAAGCATGAAAAAAACTGGCAAGCCAGGTGCAAAAAAGGAACTGAAATTTGATCACTATATTTAAAAACAGCCAATAGGTGAAGCAGTGAGCACATCATGAGGACATCCAAGCTGGAGACAGAAGCCAGGCCCAGAAAGGAGGTGATGAAAGATGAAGGAGCAGGAGGTGGTTAAGGTACACACAGGAAGAGAGAACAGACACTTGTTAATCTTCAGAATGACAAATTTCCAAAGTCTGAGTTGAAAGAATCTCTTAACATGAGTTTTTGCATGTTACACACCTCTAAAGCCCACAGAAGTCAACAGGCTTCAGTTCAAACCATATCACATCACCACAAACCTCCAGACCTTACAACTTTTTATATCTGCCATTAATGTACACCCTTTGCCAAACTACCACTCTTCTACTAGAGTTCCTGTGTTTTTTGCCTGTTTTTGGAGAGTGTACACATCATAGTTCCCCAGACAAAAGGAAAGGGTGAAAATAATTTAAGGTCAAAAAATAAAACTATAGGCCAACATAAAATGTTTCAGATTTTTATGACTGACATGCAAGTCTAGCCACCATCCATCACTCCATGAACAGCCTCTATATTATGCCACAGGTAAGATCTGTCCTCCAATAAACCACAGCTAAGGAAAAAGGCTGGAGACATCACTGTAAAATACCTAATTATCCACGTAAGCCTGCAACTTTTTTTGTTAAACTTCAGAAGAGGCAGGCCAAATATAAGTAGACACACAAAAAGATAAACTTTGGGGTAAGTGACAATGGGAAAGATTTTGCCATTTAAATGAAAGAACACATTGGAATTAAAGGTAATAAAAGTAGAAAAATAGTTTCAATGCTAGCCATAGGCATATCACCACTCCCTCTAATTATAAATGGTACATATGGGACAAACAGGAGCGTTTCCTTCTCTGAGATTACAAGACCTAGATAGCATCTAATGAAACTGAAGTTAATGAATGTGAAATCACTGTAAGAGAGCAGGTACAATCTGCAAGAGGATCTCTGGGAGAAGAGTTATACAACAGATTAAGTAAAACCAGGAAAAAATGAGAACTTTCACCTTTTCATTAAACAGATAATAAAGGGGATCTGTAAAACCTCTTATAATCAGGGTTTATGGAAAAGGACAAAGGAATTACTCTAGAACAGCCCATTAGCAGGGCACTGCAGTCTTTCTCTATCACTGCCAGAGTCCTGTACAAGACAGGACACTAACCTGGTTAGTGACCTGGTTCTCCTATACTATACACTGGTTGTCTGCAAATTATTATGGTAATTGCAAGCAGCAACCAAATTGTTCCAGGCTTGAGGAGAGTGTAAACATTTTAACCTGCCAAACCTGCTGCTAGTGTTCCAAATCAATCTGAAAAGCTTGAAGCCTGTGGTATCAAATTGCCATCCTCTTTTTCTCAAATCTGAAACATTTTGCAGTTGGAAAGAACAGAAAGAATATTGATGTGAACCCGTCCACACAGGCCCAATGCTCCAACAAGCAGGGGCAGCTGACAATTTCCAAAACTCCCGAGCTCTGTAACAATAACTGCTGTAACAATGGCAGCAGTCAGAGTCACCTCCCAATTCCATCACTCTTCCCTTACCTCAGTCTCTCTCAGTCTGGCTTCTAGGGCAGATCGAGGTCCTTTGGTGTTGTCATTGATCCTCAGTCTCTCTTGGATGGCCTTCATCCAAGCTTCTGCATTCTCTACACTACTGTCAAATTCATCCTGTAGCTGCTGAGTCATCGCATTTGAAGAAGCTGAAAGGACGGGAAATAGGGAGTTAAGTAGGTTTTGGGTAAGACCTAAACAAGAATGAAAGGCAATCTTAAGAAGCAAGGGAGAGAAGCTAATGATGTTGTGGCTTTCCTCTAGAACAAC
This sequence comes from Pardalotus punctatus, assembly GCA_013400915.1. Lineage (NCBI taxonomy): Eukaryota > Metazoa > Chordata > Aves > Passeriformes > Pardalotidae > Pardalotus > Pardalotus punctatus. Next base: position 36,143 of record VZTX01026146.1, on the reverse strand, counting down.
AATACCAAAAACTGCAGCAGTATCGCTGTTCAGCTGAGCACAGAGAACATTCACACTGCAGCTTTCCCAAATGAAAATACACCAGGAAACAAAAAGAAGGTGGAGAACTGTGGGAGGCTCCATTACAGTAAACAGATTTAATTCCAAGCTTTTAAATGAGATTAATTTGGTGTTTGTGGTGTATTCCAGATTAGCTACACCAAACACAAACACTTTCTGTTTCTTCCCAGAGCTGTGTCAGTGTAAAACTCTCCCAATGCCCTTCTGGGCTCATGTACTGAGTACCTGACACCAGACTAACAAAGCACTTGGCACATGCTTAACTTAGAGGTGTATAAACCCTTTAAAGCTGCTGAGAGCAGGATCAGATGCTTAGACCCTCAGTTAACTTCTGCTGAGACCATGCAGAGGATATGTGAGTGCACATGCAGTGAGTCTGGGAAACACAGAAAATGGGAATTGAGCAGCAACTTCCAAGGCAACCCACAAATAAGCCTTCACAGGGGAATATCAACACTGGTGGATGTTTTCTTCTGCCATCTCTTTTACTCCATTTTAATTTTCCTCTCCCTCTCTCTTGTTGCCCATTCCCAATGAGCAGGAAAGTGTGATGGTTGGTTGCTCTGCTGATGCCTCTGTTTAGAGCACAAGCTGCCCACTGCCCAGCCAGCCTCCTTTGTGCCTGGACAATAGAGAGAGCCATCCCAGGCTCACCCCTAGGACTGCTGGACTAAGCTTGACTAATAACGATGAGCCGCAACAAAGCACCCTGTAGGTCAGCTCCACTGAAGTGACCAGAGAGAGAGCCACTGACATTCAATGGGTTTGGATCATGTCCTACAACTACTGCCAGCCAAGCAGCCAGTGTCTCATGGAAAATAAAATATTCTGCCTCTTTGTTATTCATCACTGAAAGATTTTTTCAGCACAAAGTTTGAGACTTAATTACTGAACCCATGTTCATTGTGCAGAATTCAGTTCCACAGCAGCCCCTCAGTTTCTACGAAACGATTCATGTGGAAGAAAGTGAGAGGCAGAGCACAGCTCCTGGTGAAGCTGGACCAATGGTGTTTTGCAACCACCATAGCTCTCAGCAGCTCAGTCTTTCCGAGGGAGAGCATCCTTCTGCTCTCAAGCATTAAGCTCCCCACCATCCTGCTGATGTTTCTCTCCATGAGATAGAAGGATCCATGCAATATTAGAGGTCCTTCCCTGCAGCTCCCAAGGCATTTTCTTCCACATTAGACCAGAGGAAACAAGATGTCAGCATTCACAGCAGTCTGAATTGTTGCTTCCCAGCTCTCAGCAGGCTTTCTATTCAACAGGTCCCAGAACAGAATTAAAGAACTGCACCTGCAGAGCAGCTCCTGCACTACCCATGGGGACAGCGAGAGCAGAGGATGGGGTCAGACCTCCATGTGCTGATCAGTGGAACTGCATTTGCATGAAAGAGGGAATTCCTCCCTAAGTGAGACCTGTCAGACAGGACAGAATCTAAGGCTGTAGCTCTCAGAATTTGAGAGCAGTTTTAAAAAGAGTGACCTCACCTTGAAAAGATTTAAAAGATAAAACAGGATGTACTGGATTTAGTGAGGGTAGTGTGGCATGGGGCAGCTACTCCCTCTCTCAAATATAAAAGCTATGACAGGATGTATAATTAAAGCTAAAATCATTGACTTACATCACAAGGGTCCCAGAGATGAAGCCAGCTAATGGAGTAATGTTATTCTCAGTGGATTGCTAGATAGCTGTGTCCTTCTCCAACTATGGCTGGTTCTGAACTGATGTTTCTGAACTACAATAATCCAATTCTCAGAAAAGAGCACATATTTCACTGCAGCAGAAAAACCAACTCATTTTCACATTAATACCTCTCATTATATCTGGCAGTTGTAGAGGGACTGTCCCCTCAAACTCTCTTTATTACATATCTACATTTCTAGGCAAGCAGTTTCTGAATGCTTAAGTATGAGCTGTGGCAATTCCAGTTGTGCTATTGTGAAACAAAATCTCACAGTGCATTTGCTGGATGGACACTGACAAGAAGCAGCATTATTTTCCTAGGAGAGGTTTCTATTCCTGGCAACACCCATATCATATTTAAACTTGGCTTCAGTACTCCAGTCATGGAGTAGCCAATACTGAATACAATGTCATCCCAGTCCTATTTTTACAAAAAGTTGAGGGCAATTTAATATGGTTAAGAAGTAGTGGAAAACCAACTGTCAACCAACAGGAAGAAAACCCCACTCACACTCTGCCCTCATGCTGCTCTCCTCTGAGCACAAGGAATTTCTGTCAAACCTTACAGTTACACAGCCCCCCCATCCCACACACAGTCAATCCTCGTAAGCAGTCAACACAGGAAACCACAAAAAAAGTTATTTCAATATTAAGATCATCAGCTTGCAAAGGAAGAGAAATGCTTTGCTACTCCAGCTACAGGCATAACATCATTGACTGATCTTGAAAAAGCAATTCCTATACCAAATACCACAAAGATGATTAAATTTAGCATAGACTCAATGCACAGGTAGATTTTATAGCAGTTACAACCTGCAAAACCTGACATGGATCTGGGCTGCCTTTTGAGACCTCCTGTCCGCCCTCCACGAAGGGCAGCCAAATGCTGGCTGAAGCAATCAGCTACAGCACCACACTTCTGTTCTGGAACCCTTCCCAGGCACTAACAGCATGATTGATACCTGCAAGGCAAAAGTATGATTTCTGACTTACTGTCTGCTTGGGAGGAAGAACAACTATTGACTATTGGAGATATGGCAAACCTGTAACTCCTCTGCAAACTCTTCTAAAGCTGGGATTAATGATTAGTGGATAAAAGTTAATGAATCAACAGCATTCAACCTATTTCTGTTGCATCATTGGGACGAAATGATTGAGCAATACTTCTGGACATGAAATTGAGCAATACTTCTGGACCCTGATCAGTACAAAAAGGACAAAGCAGCTCCTGGAACAGACCTAAGCTATAGAGCTGTGCAAAGCCATCATTCACACACCAACCTGTAATAGCACCACACCATTAGGGCCACCTGTACCGTGGTGCAACAGCTCCTATCCCAGGCTCAGTCTTTGGGACTCACTGTGCCAGGGAAAGTCTTCCCTTAATCACTGGTGCGATCCTCTGAGCAATTTGTACAAAATTGTTTTTCTCAGTTATTTTCAAATGCATCCAACTGTTCAAAGCCGCTTTTCATTTAATGCCACTTGAATCGGTGTATTAGTTCATGCTGTGGAAGGCGCATTTACACTGTAGAAAGCACTCACCATCTCTATACATGTTACTAAATGAGTGCAATAACTATGCATAAGAAATTCTGGCATAGATAATGAGATGTTGAGCAAAATCAAGTTTTATTTGGCCAAATGCAGGGACAATCTCTTGGTAGAGGTAACAAAGAAGTGTATTTCAGGGTGTTGAACAGAACTGACCCAGGACAGCTCCTGCAGTATATCCACAGGTTATAAAAAGCACATTTTAGGAACAGAAAGAAGTCAGACATGCAGAAACCTGTAGCTGAACCTCTCCCACAACACTAGTTTTCCTACCTTTTGTGGATCACCCCCCACAACCCCCGAAACATGGCCTAGCAGTGTCTTGGTAGGCACACATTTCAGCCAAAGAGGGGCAATGCCTCAGCCCTTGGCCAGCTGCTCTGCCAGAGCCACTGCACACCCACAGCACAGCCAGGGCTTGCACTGGTTTGTCTGAGGCTCAGTTACACGCATGGGATACCTGCACCTGTGGAAGAGCAAAAGGTGAACACCTGACATGGCATGAACTTGTCACAAGTCAGCATCACTCCTCTCCTGCTCTCTCATCCAGGCACAAAACCATTTAGCAAGGAGGGAAGTCAGAGAACTGCAGCTTACCACCTCTTCTCAAAATCCTGAAGGAGAAGGGGTGGCTGGAAGGATGCTGGGGGCACACACGCTGCATCCCCAGCTTGCCCACAAGGTGAATACCCCAAGAAGAATTAACAAGATCCAAAGCAACAGCAAGCTGGGTTTTGCTTTTAAAATATCCTCCATTTGTGTTGGGCTGGGCTGAAGAGATGAGGAGGCAGCTTTGTTTCATTGTGGTCTTGAAGCCATCTTGCTGAAAGAGCAGATAAATGAATTCTCTGACTGCTCTGCATTAGAGGTCTTGGAGGCACGTGGACACATCTGGGTTTCCATGGCAGACCCTGACACAGAGACAGGCAGAGGTCATCCCTCATGAGACCCACACGGCGCTCACAGGGCCAAACGTCTCTGAGCAGTTCTTCCCTGAGTACAGCCACTGCAGGAGCCTTGCTAGTGCATCTAATAACTCTCCTGGGATATTGCAAGATTTACTTATTTAGTATCTGTAATACACTACTGAGAGCTTTTAAAATTATTTTGCAAATGCACTGTCTTTTTCTTAGGATTATCTTATTATTTTGCAGTCTTTCCTAACGTACTCTTTTCTCTCTGCCAGTCATAGTGAGGCTGGGTTTTTTTGTTTTTTTTTTAAAAGAATTTAAATCTCTTAAAATGTTTCTTACAACCACTCCCATTTTACACATTCTTTTAAACCCTACATTTATAGAATACAGGCTTTTAAATTGTTTCAATATGTCTTGGATTCTTATATTCATGTACTACTTGACTAGTTTCCAGAACCCAGTTCTTACAAAAATAAAAGTACAAAAATGCTCCAGGAAAATTCAAACAACTCACCATTAGGGAGACTATTTTCCAATTATTGAAATACCTCAAACTTTTCAGTAACCCTTTTCATTTGGTTCTCGGACTGAACGTGAAAAAAAAAAAGTTTTAAAAAAACCCACTGAACTGTATCAAGTTTTAGACAAATGGAAATGTATGAGTATGGAAGCAATTTTGGTTCTGGGAATTGTATCTGGGATAATTTAGTTACTTTTCAGCTTCCCTAGATACTATAAAGAGAGCTCTGAAGAGGCACAGAGCTGGGAGCTCTGAGTGTCTGCTTCAGATTGGAGCAGAGGTCAGGAGCTGGCACAGACCACAGAGACACAGAACACTGACCCTTGTCTTTCCAAAGCTGACTATTCTTGGTCTACTCCAGGAGGAGCTATTGTGAATTTTGAATCCAGCCAGCCTTCCCAACCTTCCTGAAAGCCTCCAGGATAGCAGCTGCATCCATGCAGAGAGCCCAGTTAAACTGCCCAAGTAGGTGCAGAAGCTCTCAAGGCTTCAAATAAAAGGTGAAGTTATCCCCAGCATAATCTTTTAGAGGCTCAAAACATTAATCAAATCATCTTGGCCATCTTCCAACATAGCCCTCTCCTGTGTTATCGGCAGCGAATGTTTATAACAGTCAGCAATTGTTTGTCCTAACTAATGAGCTAGAGTATGAATAGGGTTTTTTTGGAATAAACACATCCATACCCAAATTACAAGCAGCCCATTCAACCAAGGAAAGCCAACATCTGAGTACATACAGCACTCATCCATATCACTTCCCCTCCCTTACAAAACAATCCATAGGAAACCTATGGCTAATGCGATGCATTCTGCCACAACAAGATCACACCTGACAAGATTCTCTTTGTTACCAAAAACTGAAAAGCAGAGACATGTTCTGTGCAGGTTAACTCTCAAAAAATGCCTGATTTTTTCCAGCCATTTGTTTAAAGGTTCATTTCAGACTTTAGTAAGAGCCAGTAAAAATGGGATATCTTTTTGTTTTCTAAGACTGCAGTGGGAAAATATATAATTCCCAGGTCTAAAAAGCCATTTCCTTAAATAAAGGGATTGAAATTTAAAAATAGTTTTATATCCAAATGGAATCATAGCATGCAAGTAAGGCAGAATTGAGTCCTGGGGCCATCTCCCCTTCTAGGGAACGATAATCAATAGATCTGAACACAGCACTTTTATTTTTTGTTTGGAGGTAAAAAGAGTAAGTGAGGACTCTCAATTACAAGTCTCTCCCCATTCCATACAATCCACACACAAACTTCTGCACTTCCAGGTCACTCCAGGAGACTGGTTGGTCTACCATGATTCCATTAGACAAGCAAAATGCAGGTTTTAGTTCTGGTCTAGAATTTTTTTACCATCAAGGAGACAGAGTATCTGTATTAGATAGCTGTCTGGTTTAGATTTTGACTTTCTATCCCCACATTACTGAGGTAGAAACAATCGTTAGAGCATTTATTCAGTCACCCCCCCCAGGGAAGTAAGACTATCCTATTCCTTTTACAGATAACAACTTGGGTTCAAAGGCACTTTGTTTCTTGCCTCTAAGCAATAAGGAAATACTTAAAAGGACAAGAACAAAGTCAAAGATTCTGTTAATAAATGCTGCAGAGAGTAATTTTCAGCCTTTTCTAATCTGTACCACTTCAAGTGCTCTGCTAAGATGCAGATATCTTTTTAGTGACTTTAAACTTAATGACAAGAGGCTTCACTTTCCTAGTTACCATTCACAGACACTTGTGTCTGAGAAACCACAGGTTTAACACTTCTGCTCTACAACTTCAGCAGAGATTCTTCAGGTCCAGGGAATCTGATAGGGAAATTTCCCCTGAAAGATATCTGTGGGTTTACCAGCAATCTACATCTTGAAGAGCTGGGGAGAAGTTCCCATGTAGGTTTGGTTTCAACTTTTGTCAGCTCTCTGAGTTTTATCATCAGTCAGACAACGAAAAAGCCCTGCAAGCCAACAGCATTAGTTTCATGGTCTCTGGTGACTAGAATTTAAGTATTTCATTATCTCCCACTTGTCCTCCACGGACTGTATGATCCCTCAGTACTGGGTGCCAGTCACAGCACTGATATACTGACTAACAAACCTCTGTAGTATCTGCCCCTTGGCTAAAGATCAGTGAGCAATTCAAGTGAATAATATATCTGATAAACCATTCCTCTTTTGCTGGTTGCATTATTGTGTACAGACAACCTCATTTTCTCAAAGGTGTGGTTATCCCTAACTATTTGCCAAAGATACTCTGCAAATCAGTTTTGCTCTGCAGACTATTTCCAAGTAATTCTTCCTGGCAATCCTTACTACCCCAGCTGTGCTGCATAGCTTTCGTTTGGCATCACAGCCCTAGTGAGAAATTGCCCGTGCTTCCGGGCTAGCTGGGAACAGCTCTCCCTGTTTGCGGGCAGTTTGTCACAGAGCAGCTCCCAAGGGCCAGTGTCACCATCAGGACTCCAGGGTGTTAAGCCACCCAGGAGGAGTGTGCTGGCACAGCACCCGTGGTGAGCAGGAGTGCCCTGCAGTTAAAAGGATAATACCTCTGTCCCAAAGAGATTACAGAGGACAAGTTGGAAGGGCTTCGGCAATGAAAGCAAGGCATCGGTGTGTACTCAGGGACACACAGCGATGGAGGGAAGAAAGGCCTGTCAGAACCTTCAGCTGCATTGCCATTGCTCTGTGCAAGCTGCAGTGCTTCCACCACCTGTGTCCTCCAGACACTCAGCAAGAGATCCTCAAGCCCAGCTGGGGCATGTGGCCTCAGCCTGGGCTGGATCTCACACCAGGAGAGGGGATTCACTGCACTGAACCACAGGCTGTCGGTGGCACACCCCGAGAGCGGAGCCCTGAGAGTCCCTAGGAGTCAGTGCAAGAGAGGGGCATTTGCAAGCAAGGACGTGTACCAGAGGTGGGATAATTCACCTTCTTCAGGAATCCTGTGTTCTGAAGAGGCCTAGAGTTGTAATATGGGTGCTTAGGGGTACAGGATGTCAATCTGTCCCCAAGTCTGTATTCCTTCCTCTTTCACATCATTGTTTCCACATTTGGATCTAGGGCTGTTTTTACACATGCAATTTTTTTCCCCTTACAAAATCAGTGTTGAAATCTTATTTGGCCATCAAATGGTCAAATGTCTCTACCTCTGAGTTAGCGATAGTGCACAACTTGGGGCACGAAGCACATGGCTTTTAAACTAATAAATCTTTAAAATCAAGAATTTATTGGAAATATTTCTTAGAAACAAAGTCACTTTCAAGTATGCTGTAAGGGCACAATGTCTTTTGTCCCATTTAGAATAGCTGAAGAACTAACTCTCCAAAACATAAGATTTCTCAGAAACATCCTTTAAAAGATTATCAATTCAGTTATAGTAATGAGATATTTATATGGTAAAAGTGAGACTTATGGACCTGAAAAAAGAAAGTAGCAAGTAGGACAATACTAATTTTAGATACTAAAGCTGTTGATTAAGAGTTATTTTCTTCAAAGCATATGGTTATGGAAAAATAAGCAGATTTTAATTTGCATAGAACAGAAAGATCTGTTTATATAAAGAAAGAGAAAAATAACCCCTGAAAGACATAAACACTTGAAATGCTGTCAAGAACATACAAGAGGTGATACCTAAACAGTAAATAGCTATACCTAAACAGTCAGCACTCTGGACATAATTAAAAGTAATATTTGCATTAAACTTATAATGCCAGGCTTTACATTGCAAAACACCAGCGCTTTGTGTTCAGACAAACCCATGGGCAAATAAGGCCTGCCTGTGTCCCAAACAAAATACACTTTTGGAACCGTCAGCAACCTCATCCCCAAGCTCAGAAACAAAGTAGACCACTGCAAAATGGTGGTTACAAATTAATTTTGAGTGGCTGAGAACACTTTTGGAATTGATTAAAACAGGCTGCTTTCCTGTGACTCATTTTTGCCTGAACTATTGCATTTTCCCCATCTCCGTCACCCTCCCACAGTGTGTGCTCGCCAGACACTGTGGGTTAAAGAGCATCACATGTGTGGTTTCAGCTGCACAGACCCCTCCACAGGCTGGGAACAGTCCAGCACTGCCACTGCTCTGCCGTTCTGATCGCTCAGGACTTCACAACCGGCTGGAGAACACCTTTCTAGCAGTCTTTTTAGCTGGACTGGGGACTGAAGTCCTGTAGTTTATAAACCCAGAGAAGATCTGAACCTCCCCCTACTGAGATTCATCAAAGCTAAAGCAAAGAGTGAAGCAGCAGCAGGACTCAGCAGTGAGCCACGTTTGTCAGCAGTCGTTCTCCAGTGAGGAGAACCAGAGAGTTATTTAAAGCTGTGATCACAGATAATTACCGTGCTGAGCAGCACCAGTAAAGCCAACGCTTTTTCTTCTCATTCTCCCATTATTCTCTAGCAACTGTCTTTTAGAAACGGAGTACTACAAGAAACCAAAGGTCTATTTTACCCTGCAAATGTCTGAAGAGATCTGGCAGCTCCACTCTACTTGGACCCCAAGGAGGCCTCAGGGCGTGCTGCTTCTCAGCAAGCTTGAAAATTCCACCCCAAATATTATGGGACATGTCCCTGGGGCTGCCAGAGAGCTAACACAAAGATACATAGAGAGCAACAGGGGTTCATATCAGCCAAGGATTTGTACACACACACTGGCAGACGTGTAATAGCACTGCCTATTCTTAAACACTTGAAAGAAGGAAAAGGTATAAAGCTGTAGATTTGTTTAACCTGAGTAAAATATAATTCTTCTACAAGGGGTAATATACATCATGGTCTAAAAGAAATAATAGTATTTCCTCAGTGGTTTCCAAAGCCATCTTCTGAGATAACACAGACCTTGCTGTATTTTAAAGGCATTTCATATCACTGAAATTTTTCTCTGCTATTTCCCTTTGAATTTACAGATCAGGGCTCAGCAGGTGCCTTGCAAAAGGCTGATTCAGAAAACACGAGAAGCTGGTTATCATCTTCCTGAAGGAAAATGTGTCTGAGTCTCATAAGGACCATTGCTGAACCACCACACAGCAGAGCCTCCAATGGCCTTGTTTGAGTTCAGTGAGCACAACACAACCAACAGTGTTTGTGCAAACTATAGACCCTACTTAAAAAAAAATAAATCTTAATTTCTTCAATCCTCTTTTTTACCTATTGTGTACCACCAGGTCATGTTTCAACAGCTATACATGGGACCTTAAATCCACACTATTTCACAAACTTCAGGGATGGGACCTCAGCAGTCCCAATTCGGTAAATATTTTGGGGCTGTAAAAGCTGATATCATGTCTTGAGCACCAGCAACACTCCCTGCTCCCAACAGACACTTTCTCTCTATTAACTTCACCGAGTGTCCCTTATCTCCAACCCTTCTGGTGCACACTACAGTAGGGATATTTTGGCTTCCTTTCTCCTACTATACATGAAGAAGTTCCCCATCCTGGCCTGCTGCTCACAGAACAATTTATCAGGCCCTATTTCATTGCACTGGGCCCTCACCCTTGGGTCCTCCCACCCTTTCCACCAGCAAACCGTGGTGCTGGCACCAGGCAGGAGGGGAGGTGTGGGCCTGCTCTGGTGAAAAGCGTGTGAATGGGCTGCCCTTGGCGCCCTTCACCAGCTGGGTGCTGCTGGAACCCGGTCATGGCTCTTCTGCAGCAGGCCACAGACTTCCATTTCCCTCTTCACTAGAATTCAAATCTTTGAAATTTCAAGACACTTGATGTCTTGAACACTTCCATGTCTCTGGCAAATTTAATGCAAAGCAGAAAATGAGTGCAGAAGTTATTAGCAGCCAAAAGATACAGACAAACTGCCTGGTCACAGCCATCTCACTACATTATGAAATAAAAGTAACCTTGTAGAAAAACCTTACCAAAATCCTGGGAAATCTGGTTAAAAGGGTAGGTAAAAGTCTGTGGTGATTCCATCAAAGTTTCCTGATGGGTTCCCAGCATGGCAACCACAATCCAGCCTGGCATCCACCAGGTGTTAGAACAGCGATTCAGCACAGTTGGCAGCAGGAGCAAGTCTGGCACGAAGAGAAACCAGTGGCTTCCTCCTTACTAACGCAGGAGGAAGCACAGGACTTCCTCTCTGCCTCCTCCCGTGTTGTGGGAGTGAAAGAGGAGATGGCAATCTAAAGATATATCAGTGCAGAAAAAAAAAAAAAGAAAAAAAAAAAAAAAAAAAAACCCAGAGCAGGACATGTTGCCACTGTTTAAAACGTAGGTGAGATTTAAATAGCAATAATCCCCAGAAACTATCTAGTTCAGGTCATCAACTAACAAGCTGGTTAATTCCTGTAAGGATTAATGCTTGAAATTATTATGTCTGACAGATGTTTGCTGAATGAAAAATAGTTAAGAATACACAGGATGAAGACCAGAAGGAAGTAAAAGTGCAGTGAGGTACGTCAGAGCTGAGATCTTGAGAAATCATTAACTCATTCTCTAACATAATAATAATTCTCCCTTATCTTCCACTTCTTTTTTTACTCTCAAGGTCTCTAGCAGGAGATTCCCTTCACAGACTGACACACTAATCTAGATTCTGCTCTCAGTTACAATTGTGCAAGACAAAAAGGAGGTTAGCTGGTATTTTCAGGAAATACCTCTGCTGCACAATTTGGCTGGATGGAATACACTCTGAAGGCATTAGCTGTCTCTCGTGATGGAGCACATGATGAATTCTCCTTTCCTGATTCCCCAAAACTATTGGAAAATATAAAGCACCATTCTCCCTTGATTAATTAAGATCCTGCTGGTTATGTCTGCTTTTAGAGACTCAATAAACCCCACTGGTTTCGTCTACCCACCCACTACCATTTGCATCATCCTAATGGTGTAGAACTACTACACTCCAGGACCAAAACAGATGCCACTTACTCAAGCTGGTGTAAATACAAAGCACGTCCATAAGGCCAACACTCTGTCTAGTTTTTCAGTTGCTGTGTGCTAAACTTGTACTGCACTGAGCAGCATTTCTAGAATTACAACAAAAATATGGAGGAGAGGTGGAGAAATCAGTGAAAGCAAAACACAGGGTGAAAAGTTGGTTCAAACTCAACCTCCAAATTAGAAGATAGATACAAATAGGGATAAAGCTGTGAGCCTCTCCACCCATTTTGGAATCAGGCAGCACAAGGGAATAGCATGGGGATAAACTGAAGAGAGAAATAAAGATGGATGAAAATCTAGGTGGAAAAACAACAATGGAATAGAAACTGTTGATCAAGCTAACCCTGTGCAGTTACTGATAGAGAGAATTAAGTGAAGACCAGCAGTCTCAGTGAGGTTGTGACTCCCGTGTGCAATGATGACCTCAGCACAGCCAACCAACCAGAGAATTTTGCCACCAATGGTGAGAAAAACCCCAAGGCACAGAAGAGAAAGAACACCTTCAGAGTTAGCAATGCTGACAGTACCTCTAGAGAGGGAACTGATATACCACGGATTTTCCAGCTGTCTTGTTAGCCTTTTGCTAACATGAACAATCCTTAGAAACTCTAAGAACATCTCAAAACACATCAGTGTGCAGACTAAACTATATGATGCCTGGGGGAACGTAAACTGGTGATTGGTCCACTTATCTGAAAGTCAAATCAGGGTTGGTTTAAAATTGTGTTGTTTGAATAGTGGAGTTTTAAATGCCTGTAAGTGAACTTCATCACCCTTCCCTTGTTCTCTCTCTCCTGTGGTATATCCATAGTCACTGCAAACTTGCCATAGTCCTGTTAAAAAAATAATAAATAAATTTTTAAAAAGCACTGAAACTAGTAGTACTGAGGAGGCAGAGCATATGTGGCCAACATCAGCTATGCACAGCAGCTCCTACAACAAGGTAAGAACCACTCTCTTTGGGTGGCCAATTTAGAAAGCAAAGGAGCTCCCCTGATGAGTACAGACAGCCACAAGTTAAAGGCAGCAATGAGAGGATCAAATTAACAGTGAAAAATGCAGCATTCCCCACAAAACTTTCTGTAAGTTAGTACCACAACCTATTTAAAATATATAAATACCACATTACCACTTGAGCATAATTCCCTTTAAAGCAAACTTGATTTTGTATTTTTCCATATTTTTAAAGGAAATGAGGTTCAACAAAATATTCCAAGTGTTCCCACAACATCTAACCTGCCATTCTCTTCTTTCCCATACAAAGAACTCCATTTTCAGTTTCAGTGAGGGATGAAACGATTTTTCCCACTCTTCTGGCCAACTATCCTTTCTGTTATGGTAATGCAAAGCATTTGAATGGCCCCTTCTTTAGGCTGACATCTCTGTGTTCAAATATGGATTCAGTTATATCTTGAACTGCAGTAACATCTGTTGTAGCTGTAACTCTTGTAACATCTGTTGGATGATCTTAGATTACCTGGCAGGCCGTGGGCACTGCAAAGGAAACATTTCTGCAAACCCAATGCAGCCCACGGAGTTAAATGACTACACTGCCCAACTGATTAATCCACTGTAAGTGATACTCTGGGCAGACTGACCTCATTGCTCACTAATCGTCTGTATCTTTGAGCAGCCAGTGATGCATTTGTCCACTAACTGCTCAGGAGACAGACTTTGTCACCCCAGCAGGGTTGCAAGGGTTATAAATTATAAAGTGTTATCTGAGCTCTGTCATAGAGCTATGAAACACCTCAGATAGGAAACAGAGCAGCGGTATAAAAGCTTTTCTTCAACCATTGCAACTGTGTTATATATTCTTACTATTCTGCGGAAGCTTGGGTCCTAGCTGTGAACCAGCACTACACCACGCTGCAGTTCAGAGGTTACTGCTGAAGCAGAAGAGAACAGACAGAATACAGATACAAACAAAATATGGATACAGAGGGGACACATATAGGGGCACTGAGGCACTATTAGCATGAAAAAACCACAGGCAGAGCAGCAGGTGCCTAACCATGACCAAATTTCACAGACATTCCAGCAAAAAAAGCTTTAAGGAGGAATCTGAGTGAGGGTGATGACATGGATATGGGAAGGATTACATGTGAGGTCAAAACTCGGAGAAAAAGCATGGAAGTGCTGAGGTAAAAGTCTGAACATTAGTGGAGGCTGGTATCACAGGCAGGCTGGAGGTGGAAGCTGCTCTCTTAGTTACAAAGGAAATGCAGCTTGGGGATGTATGGGAATCAAAATTTCCATCTTCTGGGGAAAATAATATTTCTAACTATATTTTAGTTATGGATTAGAATAAGATTGGTATAAAGGGACTGTCCATGCAATTGCTACTCACTGAAGAATCTGGTTTGGAATTGCTGTGAAAGGACTTTTCAGAAAAGGAACACTCACATCAAGCAATCATATTGACCTAAGTATCGGGCTTGGAGGTACTGGCAGGGATAGCACAGTCAGGTGTCAAGCTCTTGATCTCTCTTTCTGGTTTTACACAGTTTCACTCTGTGCAAATAATGAATCATTATGCTGAACCTAATCATTATGCACAGCTTAATGATTCAGGCGTCCCACCTGGCAAGCTGAGCATCTTAAAGGTCTGGCTTAGGTCATCATTATGCTCTGTTCCATTCAGCAAGAAAAAACAAAAAAAAAAAGGATTTTGATTTACCAGCTAGCATTAAAAGGAACCAACAAAAAAACTCAACCCACACACCAAACCAAACTCTGAAAAACGTCAGATCTGATCTGAGCAAGACTAAAAGAACCAAGAAGTGGGTTAGCTGCTGATATAGTTGCTTAACTGAGAAAAACATCTATTTGCAAATCTCCAAACTAAGGTGTAACCTGCTAGTAGCAGTAACAGCTCTTTAGAAATACCAGTGATAGCTGACATAGGGAAGGGCACTATAGAAAACAATTACCTGCAGAGCACTGAAGCACATCCAGGTAGATTCCTCAGCATTGACTAACTACAACTATTCAACAATAAAAGGACTTTAAAAAAAATTTAAAAAAGGCTGTGACAGTTTAAGTATTGGGATTAAACATGTTGACATAATTACTATAAAAATGGTTTTTATAAACACCTTCAGCTCTTTCATCAGACAGCAAATAACTACTTCGCTCTGCAGACCAGAATGACAGCACCAGCTCTCCTCCATCATGAGATATTCACAGAATCACAGAATGGCTGAACTTGGAAGGGACCACTGGAGCTCATCTAATCCAACCTCCCTGCTCAGTCAGGGTCCCTAGTAAAGATTATTACTCAGGATTGTGTCCGGATGGCTTTTGAGTATCTCCAGAGGAGACTCCACAGCCTCTCTGGGCAACCTATACTATCACAATATGCAATAGCTGGACAAGCAAACACCTGAGGGGAGAAATAAAGTAATGTTGAAAACAAAAATATGTTTAGGGTTGCTGGTAGCTGCATCCCAGACTGGAATTTGTCTTGTAGAAAAAACCAAACAAAACCAAAACAACCAACCAAAAGAACACTCCCCCCAAAACAAACAAACAAAAACCAACCCACAGAAACCTGAAATCTTTTTCCCTTTTGTTAGGCTGCGGACATTTTCTGGAGATTGGCATTTCACACCAGCAGCACAACCAATGGAGTCGGCAGGTTTATAATCTGAGAATACAAGGGAAAATCCCCAGCTCTGGAAAAGCCAAGGGCAATATTGTCACAGAGCCAAGATTTCTGCCCTGACTCTTGTGGACTTAAAAGACAAGGTAACAAGTAAATTCTTCCTTGGGTGCTCTCTTAATCTGGAGATCTAAATTAAGGTGCGTCTGTGGTGTTTACTGAGCCAGTGTTATTAGCCAGTGTTAAAGTCTTACACTTCACACAAAGCCCGTGCTTAACCTGCTGCAGCTACAGACCAATTCTGCTGACTTACATAAGAAACATCACCCACATTGGCCAACCACTGTCATCTGCCATTCATATAAACACAACCGAAGACTTGAGTGTTCATGCAAAGATCTTGCATTAAGAAAAATCAGTCATCTAAGCTAAAGGAAATGTACAGTCTGGGGAAGAACTGACAGCTTCAATGATTATTTACTCACAGAAACTTTAAGGCAGGAGTATATGACCCTGCCTTTGCATCTAACTGACTTGAAAATGCAGTGGGTACATCAGTGCTTGTACATTCCAATTTCAGCTTCCCTGAGCTTCTTCAGGCTGCACCAACAATGGGGTACAGAGCCTGGATAAAGACCAGCTGTTACATCTCTCAAACTACTCCTCAGTCAGAGACAACACATGTTTTTTATCATACAATTGCTTCATTATAATGGCAGGAAATAACATAAGCATGTAATGCTTTAAATCACATATCACTTCTATGTGAGGTAGAGAGAAAACACAGCCAAAAGTAACCCCAACACTTTTTTCCCAGTTTAATTTATTGCTGTTGTGTCAGTCCAGATGAGTGAGTAGGCGAGTCAGTGTGTGAGATAATCTTTTAGCATGAAAACTCCAATCTTGGTTTTTAAATAAAACCAAGTACCCAGATCCAGTGTGGGTGGTTTACTCTGTCACACCTGTGACACCCTCCCACCTGGTATCTACAACACAGCTGCCACACACATCGAGTGTACCCTATGAGATGAGCTGTCAGTGTCCCGTTTCACAGATGAACACACTGATGCTCTCAGCAGCACTTATCTTTCAAATGTAGTCTTTGACAGTGCCAGATCCAACAAAACACAAAGCATCTGACACCACCGGTCCATTTTAAACCTCTGACTGTACCTGCTCCTTCAAGATCACAGAGCAAACTTGTGGCAGGCAAAGCCGCATTAAGGGAGGTTCAGACTGGATGTCAGGAAGCACTTCCTGCCTGCCAATGGTCAAACACTGTAGTCTTCCTGGAGAGGTGGTCAAGGCCCCAAGCCTGGCAGTGTTTAAGAGGCATTCAGTGCCCTTAATAATGTGCTTTAACTTCTGCTCAGCCTCGAAGTGGTCAGGCAGTTGAACCAGGTGATTGTTGCAGGTCCCTTCTATTCTTGCTATTGTAATCATTATCAACCGCAAGGGGAGCAGCCTGTAGCCTTATGTAAAGAGTGTCTGGGATTCCCTGGTCACAGGCACTTTATCTGCTAAGTATAACAGTAAGTTCCCCAACACAAACTGTCCCACGTGGGCCTCTCATTCAGCTTGTGCTCCCAAGTATTACTGCCACGTTTCTCTAGAGGCTTTCTGCATAGCAAAGCTTTAACAGCAGTTATTTCACCTTTCAATGCCACTAAATAAACACTAATCAGGAATAAAACAAACACACCACAGCTTGATACCTGAATTCCAATCAAACTACAATCTCCTGGTTCTCCCCATTTCCTGCTGTCTCTTAATTTCTTCCAGTATGTTTTTTTATGCACCTGTTCAGTGATATCCCACAGCTGAGACTGCCCCGAAATCCTCAGCCTGTTATAGTCAAAGCAGAAATTCCCTTGAATTCCCTTGATATGGAGGGCTTCATATCAAGCTCATGTCTTCTGTTCAAGCGCAACATCGAAAAGAAGCTTGTAACAGCAGAGACATGAAAAGTCAGTTCTGACAAAGGGAAACAAATATTTCCACACCACCTTGAAATCAATGCACTTTCCTTGAAATACAATTAAGTCGTGTGCACAGAGACATCAAAGATTACTTATTAAGCTGACATGGGGTGTCAGTGAGACCCACTGCCCCTGTCAGACCTACTGTCCTTTTCTCAGCATTGAGGTGGGGCCATTTCAGATACCTGAAGTTAAATACCCTGGGGCTCACAACTCCCTGAGAAGATTTTTGTAACACAGGCAGTACCATCCTGGGATGCGATTTATCAGCAACACAGGAACATCGTCATGAGAGAAATTCCAGCTTTGCAGAAGAGTGCGTAAGGAGAGATCCTTACGTAAGGATTTCTACTTTCAGTTTAAAAGTCTGCATTTCCTTAACACTCCAACTGTTATTCCCCTCAACAAACACTAGAGAACAAACAAGAATAGTAAACTTTCAAACAAAAGACTGTGTTTAAGTCGATGCTGACAACACTGCAGCTAGTCATGGAAGTATTGTAAGAAAAGCCTGCATATACCAATATCAGTCTCAGGCAATGAAATTATATTTCAGACCAAAATTTAAGCAAAATTTAAGGACGTGATGTTTGGGGCCTATAACTAATCAATGTCAGGCTGAGTTTTGAACTTTAAACACTGCATTTGATGACAGTTCATGACACAATGACACTTTTCAGTTCTTCTCCTGACATTTCAGACTACTTTCAGCAATATTAACTAAAGGCACAATTCCTATCATTCAGTTGTTTGCAGAGCAGACTGGCATGATCAAAAGGGACACTGACCACCAGTTTTGCATGTTTTAATTTCACAGAATTGCAGCTTGAAGAAGCTGAGACATTACTGACCATCAGTAAGCACTACCCTAAGAGATACTTTCCTTCAGGAATAAGAGTATTCCACTCACTATGCTCCAAAGATAGTGACAAGGTTTTCAGCCAGACTCAGAG
The DNA here is from genome assembly GCA_013400915.1 of Pardalotus punctatus. NCBI lineage: Eukaryota > Metazoa > Chordata > Aves > Passeriformes > Pardalotidae > Pardalotus > Pardalotus punctatus. The sequence continues at coordinate 17,985 of VZTX01026146.1, read as the reverse complement.
GTATTGAAGGACCCGATATTTAGTCCTGCTGATCTGAGGTACCTGGTACCTTTGTCTCCATATAGAAAATACGCCAGCTAAAAAACTCCCTTGCCAGTTACACCCTCTGTTAACATTCCTGGAACTCAAGATTTTTTTCCTGTTACCATGTAGCTTTTTCCTTTCACATGTTTTAATTACCAGTATTCACACTTGCCCCTCAATCCTTATGTGGACATACACAATCCAGTTGTAAGGGGACCCTTTCTAAGGACACTATAGCACCTGTCTGTATGACAGAGCAAGTTAAGAAAACCCAAATCAAAACAAAGTCAGTATCTCATCATTGCTACAATTTATCTGGGATTTGTCTTACCAGAAAAAATTATTTTGAGTCAGGATGAATGATCATTGCTTTTGCTTGGTTGCATGGGAATTATGCTTATATGATGGCAGTCTTGAAACTGTTGGCCAATTTTGTCAAAATAAAATAAAATAAATCTAAAGACACTAGCTGAGATCACAGCCCTTCTCTATTTGTGCAAATGGGTGCCTGGCAGAACAAAGACAGGAGTTGTGCCCTGGAGAAGCAAGGATGTAAAAACAAAGCACTCAGTGACCAGGCCAACTCAGGAAATCAGATCTCCTACAGAGCTGTGTTCCTTGGTTGATTAAAAGTATACACTGAACTGTACCAAGATTTTCAAAAACAATGTATCAAATCAGAGTTATCTATATTCTTTTACATTTTAAGGGAGATGCCAATTCAGGGGCATTTACCCAGAAAATCCTCCCGCCTTTCTCTTAAAAGCTTTGTTTGCACCAAATATCTTATTGCTAAATGGAGGCTGTCACATATGAATGTTTCACTCAGTACTGAGCTAAAAACTGGGGAAAACTGGTGAGTGTCTGATTTTAGACTTGCTCTTCCCTGTTGGCCCGTTTCTACAAAATTTGCAGGAACTTAATTACCTTGGAGCTGTTCTCCTTATGTCATACTTGGCTGAAACTGGGAAATGGCAAAAAAATATTACATAAGGGACACATACCAAGGCTCATGTGTATACATATATTAAGGGATGGCAAAAATCCTTGTTTCCAGCAGAAGCTAGTTATCTTTCTGAAGCTGCAATGCAGGTGTGGAGCATCCCCTCAGGCAGTGGAATTGCTCTCCAAAGTCATGTGGATGTAGGTACAGCCACATTCTGAGGCCAAGCATCCACAAGTGTATACAACAGTTTTTAGGATGATTTGTAAGCCACAGGTAAGCGGAGAAGCACAAAAAATGGGTAATTCCCAAAGAAAAGCTAGACACTCTTTTCAATGGGGTTAGTGCACAAAGGCCACATGGAGGACACATGTGCCAGGAACAGACCTGGGAGTATGGTACAAGTCTTGACCAAGATGACAGGGAAAGGAGGAGCAGTGCAATATGGCTGAAGGGAAGAACTGGAACTATCAGAAGGAATACAACAAGAGAGGCAAGCACCACAGTACCACAGCTTGAATGGTAGCTAATTCTGCCTTCCTTGGGAATTTGAGGGGACTCCGGATTTGATGATTCACAAACAGCAATGCAAACAGCACTGGGTATAGGGGAAAGCTGCTTTTATAGAAGGACCATCAACATTGTCAGACTCCATTTCCGGACAGCTAGTTTGTAGGGAACAATGCTACTGTGACTCACCAAAAGATGTTTGGTTCTTGTGGAAAAAAAAAGTCGCCACGGGACTGATTGCAGTAAGTTACATTTCCTTGAGATCCAACTGGCTCACACATTTGGCAGCCACAGAAACTGTGCCAAGCTGATGTGCGTTTCAACAACCACAGATTTGAGACACTTTCAGGGAAAGAATGAAAACACTTGAAGGCAACCAATCAGCTTTTAAAGTTTTGTAGCATTTTTTAAATTCTTTCCCTGGAAAACAAGCACTGTGTACAGAGATTTTCAAATTACATGAAGCATGCCAAGGGCTGAAAAGTAACATCCAAATCTAGCAGCAAGGAAGTAGTAAGAGTAGTACAGCGATTTTATTTTTCATTTATGATTCAAAACAGCCAGGCTTAGATTTGGGGCAAAGGAGAAGACAGGCATCCTTGCTCTGATGAACTTGCAAAATAAAGCAGTGTCTTGCAACCAGAATTTTCACAGTTGGTCATCATATACACACATAATTCCTGCAGATTTCAATCTATTAACCTATTTGAGTAGATCTATTTCTACGAATAACATTTTCCTGAACAATGACATAAACTCACACAAGGCCAAACCAATAAGGATTTGAGAATAAAAGAGGTGGCAGAAAACAGTGTATGAGAGACCAAAGCCTTACCAAACCAAAGCCATTAGGGTGTGGGGGAACTTTACATACAGAAGTTGCACAGAATGTAGGTTGCTCTTACAACAGAAAAACTGGGAAACTTTCTAATTACTAAGGAAGAAAATGTGAGACAAGGTCAGACCCCCATAAGGGGAATCAGAGCCAAGCCAGGATATATTAAATAGGTTTGAAGGGGAGAGAAGTGGGAAGGGAGAAGAGGAACAAGGACCTTGCAAACTGCAGCAGAGTCCTGGCCGTGGGGACCTACAGATGAAGAAATGTGACAGTAACGCTGAGCAACCGGCTTTGGCAAGAGCCCGACATCTATCTGAGGAAGAAAAGTTGCAGAATGCAGCTGAGTGCTGAACCAAGCTGGCACTCGTTCTCAGATGCGATTTTCTGAAAGAACCTAAAAAAAAGGCTTTACTCGTTTAGCGTTTATTACTTAGGGAGACATGGTGCAGTTACTGCAGCTACGATATTACGTGTATTAGGAGCAGACAGGGAGCTCTCGTACTGCCCAGGAGCTGTCTTGGCAAGGACAGGCGCTGCCTGTTCCGCTCTGCGGCCCGGCGGTGCCCGCTACCCCGTTACACGGGCGGCCGGCCCGGGGCCGGCGGGGACCGGGCTGTGCCGGCGGCGTTTTGCCCCGGCGTGCCGAGCAACAGGAGGCGAGTCTGGAGCCGGGCGCGCTGTCAGTGAGCCCGCCGAGCC
>VZTX01026146.1:0-14855 GCA_013400915.1 Pardalotus punctatus | reverse complement strand
TGCGAGCGCCGCGGGCAGCGGAGCCCCCGCCGAGGGCAGCGGCGGCCGCCCGGGCAGGGCAGCGGGACAGGGCTGTCCTTGCGCGGCGGCAGCGGCGGGCGCTAGGTGAGCACCCGCACTCTGCTATTTTTAGCAGAGTAAAATGCAGCAGAAGAGGAGAAGCGTGAGTTTCTCACAGTGTCGTGTTGAAGGGTACTCGGGCTCTGGGAGTCACCAAACATCAGGCGACGGGCGACAAGCCCCGGGCGATCCTTGCACGTGCCGGTAGCTCCGGCGATCCGTGCCAACACGTGGCGAAGTCTCTTAATGTTTCTTTTGAATGGCCGGCAAGCAGGCAGGCAGCCTGTATCGCAGCAGCTACACGTGCATGAAACAAACGCTGCTCATCACTGGCAGTGCCAACATGGATTCATTTGGACGCATGAAGTGATATTTTGGGGAAAAAAAATCAACGAAAACATAGGAAACGAAAACAGTTTCCACTGTAGTGCCGATTCAGGCACAAAGTCTACAGCGTGTGCTCAATGTTGGAAAAAATCAGAAGCAAAAGGAGCAGCAGTGGAGGTGCATTGCCAGCCACAGCATCAGTTCTGTAGCCCAGTGAGAGAAGTCAGTCATCAACATCTTGTGCTCCATCTGCAGCATCAGAAAGTTGTAATCATATGAGAGCCTGTGTGCTGAGCCACAGGGAGGGAAGGAGGAAAGAATGAACAGCTTCTTCATATTTGAACAATAATATAATGTAAACAAACAGAATGAGCATGTGAAGATCTCGTATTTCATAAAGCATTAAACCATCCTCTTTGGCAGGGGTTATATTGCTGCCCTCTGCTGCTGGGAAGTTGGGCCGTTCATCTGCCTAACGCGCAGAAAAACGGGCTATTTGCGATAAAAGTCTCTGGTTACACATTACAGTTCTGTGGCCAAGAGCCTCGAGATACATAGTTCAGAAGTGAAGGAAGGGTGAGCTCCCCGATTCTGCGAGAGGCAGGGGACGACAGCTCTCTGATGCCGGGTGGGTTGGCTGAGCCACACCCGCAGCGTTCTCTGGCTGCAGCAGCTGGGGGAGCCTTCATGGGCTCAGTTCTGCCCACAGCCAGCAAGGTGATCTGCCATCCATGTGCCAACACAGTCTTAACTGGAGTAGTTCTGTATTTACATTGCTCCCAAACCATCAGCAATCACTATCCCTCACCAGCAGTGGAAAAGGTGACAGGAAATTTTGTCAGAACTTCATGGTAAAGAGTGCACTTTTATACAGCTGGTTCTGAGCGTGAAGCTCCGACTGCTGTCAGTGCATACTGTAGTGGTACAATGTGGCGTGGCTGTGACCTTTTAAGTTGTCACTGAGAGGGCAACTGAATGCTGCAATCTCTCTGTGTTTCTAGACAAGCCTTTCATCTAACTTGGAAAATAATTTATTTGCTAGCTTGGCTTTGACAGACTATTAACGTGGAGGAAGTTCATATAGACAGTGTGTAAAATTGAATCTACACCTATGCAACTGCTCTTGCCCGTGGTAATTCAGAGCTGATTATCTCTCAATGACCTTTGGAAGAGTGTGAGGAAGTGGATACAAGCCAAAAAGGTTTCATTCCAAAGGAATATGTCTAGAATAGGTAGATGACAGAGAATATAAAATCTTGTCAATTTGCCTTGGGAAAATGGGCTTAGTTATCACGGTGAGTATATGAACTACTGTTACTGCCAGCGATTAATTCATTAGAAAACCACCTCCTAGGAAGTTACTTTGCATACCTAGACTTTTCAAACCCCTTGTATTCAGAAAGCTTGCTGATGGGGGACAATGCCTCACTGTATCTAAAAATTGCTTGTATCATTCCCTGTATTTCCCCATGTGGAGGCTTTCATAGGTCTGATTTTACTACCTCAAACAGCTTGTACATGCTGAGTTAGAAAAATCCCTACACACAGGCAAACAGCAGGCATTAAGTAAATGAGCATTCAGTGCATTACCCAAACAATACAAAGCTGCCCACAAACCACACCTAAATGACAAAGGAGAGGTTAGAATGACTGAAAGCCATGTGGAAGGGTGGAGTGGCTTCTGAAAAGGAAGAACAGCAGTCCTAGCTCTCTTTCTTCAGAAGAAAGGAATATATATTTAGAAACAGCTGGCCCAGCCTATAAACCAAACCACAAGTATTTAGTCAGTGAATATATAGCATTTTCAGCCATTTCCTGTGATGAGCAGAATGCCCAAGAGACTGGGTGGAAAGCACCAAATACTGCAAGAGTAACAATGGTGTTGGCATGGTTTACACAGGAGGGCCTGTATGACGTCTGTAGGGTATTGGAGAACCACTTACAGTGCTGCAGGGTAGCTGCTCTCTCTCATTAGTGTAACACACCCATTTATTCATGCTCATAACCGATGACAAACAAGTATTACAAGATATTAGGATGTTTTCCTTTATGTTTGTTTGGGTACAGCAATGTAAAATTGTTATTCAAATAATGAGTCACATGGCAGGGTGGGAGGGACAGCATTTGTTGGTAGAGTAACATTTCTGTGCAGCATACCAGTGACATGTCTTTAGCGTGAGAGGTTTCAATATTGGGGCTTCTCACAATTTTTTGTGTGTTGCACATTGCTTGACAGAAAGCTTTTGTGGCTGGTGGTGGGAGTTGCTACAGAAAACTCTCTCCTCGGTCAGTGAGGAATCAAGAACTATAAACTCTAAATGCTGATGCCAAAACAGCATATCCTCAGGAGCACTAGACCAAGGACCACACTGGCAAACCAGGATAACTTCCAGTCTTGTATTCACCCAGAGACCACACAGACTTAACTCAGCATTTCACATTCTCCCTGCTGCACATGTTGGACTCTACTTTTTGTCTAATTTGGCTCCACACCTGGCTATACACTGACTACCTCCACAGGGAAGTGAGACTTTGTGCTACTGGATCAGTTCTGACACCCTGTCACTCTAAGAGTACAGCCTTTTTTTTTTTTTTCCATTAAATTTGGCAGAAAAATAACCCCCCTTGCATCCCAACTGGCCTCAGGTATCAGAAGGGCTGCAGGAAGCTGGGCTTATTCTGAGTGATAGTCACTTCAACACTAAGGAACAGAAAAGCAGGGCCAATGGGACACTGTAATTCCAATTATGTTCAACAAGAACTACCACATTTTCAAATTCACAAATAGTGTGATACACTCTAAGTCTGGAAACACCCAATGAACTCTCAAGGCTGGCCTAGAAGTCCAGCCCTGTTCACTTACTCTCACAGTCAGCTGCAACATACTGTAATTTATTGAGGAACAGATGTGCAGGATCGTATTGGATTGCCAGTGATAAACACACTGTCTGCCAGAAGCACACATGAACACCTAAAATATGAGTAGCACAGACAGTGATAAATACATTAAATTGTGAGATGACTATATAGTGATAAAAGTACAATCACAAACACACCTTTGTTCTCTGAATTTCCTGAAGAAGCACTTGATGTAACCAAGTGTTTGAGTCTTACCCAGTAGGCATCCCTGTCAGGGAGAGGATAGGTACAGCTCATCAGCTATCCCAGGATACAAAGGTGGAATCTCCTCTGAACTCCCTTCACACTTAAGCTACATTTATATAATTTTCTTTCAGGGATAGTAAAAGGTAAAGTTACAGTTGATGTAGTTTCATGTTTAGGAGGAGTTTGAGTGACTTTGGCCAGTATGTAGGGACATGGAAAGAAATATGTATTTTTGAATTAATGAAGCAAGTTCAGCTTTTGTCCACCATTTGGGCCATTCCTTATTTTCTGTTAGCTGCATTGTTTTCAACAGAGCATGTCCACAGCACCTGTGTGCCACGCCACGCTTTGTTTCATGTCCCCCTCACAGTGTACATCAAGCTCTGCCAGTGTTTCTGCTCCAAAGGTGTGCAGACAGTTTGGCCCTGGTAAACTACAGCCAACACATACACTCCTTGCTGAACTTCATTTTTCAGTATTCTCTCCACACACCCCAGCCCCAAAACTGCCCCATAGTTAGGCATTTACTATTAACCTGAGTTCCAACTCATGGGCAAACTTCGATACTTAAACACTCCAAGGACACTAGAAATTTAAGCACAGATTCTACAAGACAGGTTACAAAATTAAGTGACTGTGGGGATTTCTTCTGGTGCCAATGTGCTTCCATGTGAACAAAAGAAAAGTGATAGTTGGTGCCCCTTTTAAATTTAGAATTTCCTCTTGAACTGGAAATTAGCAAATATCCCTGAAAATTGCAGTCAAGTGGAGTTTGCACGATGTAAACAGACTGTGTTAACAACATCCATTAAATCAACTGCTGTAAACCAAGCCCTTTACACTCATATACCCTTCTGAGACTAGGAGCCTTCAGCACATAAGATATTTAAATGTGAACTTACTACTCCCAGTATCACTCCCAGAACTGCAGTTAGGAATTAGGAATTGCAATTAGAAGCAGAGGAAATTTACTTTAAGTTTTCCATTACACAAGATACTGCTGAAATAGCTTCTGCAATTAACAGAAGCAAACCTGACAATGAATGAATGTGGGAGCAAGGTAAGCAGACAAAAACCTACATAAATTTACTCAATTCAAAGAGAGTTAAGCCACTATAAACAAACTGAGGCACTGTTCCATTTATTTATAAGCAAAACAGACTGTGGATATCGTAACACCACGATTCTTCATGCAAACATCACTTGCTTGAACCATACCACATTACTTGGAACATACACTCTGAAGGAACAGCTGCTACTGATGACACTAGAGTCCTCCATCACTATCAAAACATTCACAGGTAACATTCACCCTCCATGTTGATATCAGACAATTTTTGTCCCAAGAGCAAAGCAACAACTAGGGCTATGAAGATAATTAGAGGGATGGAACAGGCTGAGAGAGTTGTGTCTGTTCAGCCTGAAGAAGGCTCCAGGGAGAACTTAGAGCACCTTCCGGTACCTAAAGGGGGTCTCTTTGATGTGCTCTGAAAGTGTGAAGGAAGCAGCAGCAAAATGGAAGGCTGTAGGTTTAGGAGTATGCAGTGCTAACTTTTGTAACTAACAGCAATACCCACATTGGCACTCAACAGATGAGCCAGGGGAAGCCAAGGCTCTATGAAAATCAGGATTTGAAGCCAAATCTCCTGTGTCCCACTCCAATGGACTAGGTTTTCTACCTTACTACTCTCCACAATTTTTTTTAAATTATAGAAGTTGCCAACAGCTACTTTAGGAAAATATTCTCTGAAGTCCTCTGAATAGAGCAAAGACAACTGTTGATATATGACATTCCATAATTAAAATTATTCCTTGCTTCCATTTCACAGACGCAGTTTTGCTATACCAATTTCCCTGAGACTCAGTAGTCTGGAGCTACATTTTCACCTTCATTAGTCTTCCTTTTCCTAGACATGACAGGTTTGTAGAAAATTTGTTTACATCTTCTCTTTTAAGGGATGGGGAACAAATGCTGCACCAAACAACTCTTGCATACCAGTGTTTAAAAGACTGTCAATGTAGGAAATCTTTAGTTTTGCTTTCCTCCTTCCATGGCACTCAGACCTTAAATCATTCACCACAGTAGTCAAGCATGAAACTACAATAGAGCACAGATCTACTTACTCTGAATGTCTCAAACTAAAGTACAGTGACAGAAAGCAGCTGTGAGGGTGTACTTTTGTCTCCTGTCTCGCAGGACTAGCAAGGATGGAAAACTAGTATGTGAACAAAGAGCAAAAGGGCTACTCATAAGAAAGGGAGTCCAAGGATGATTCACAGTGATCTGAGCGCCACTGTGACAAGGAAAGTGATTGTTCTGAAACTCAGAGCTTTTCCCCAGGGTGAAAATGTTTTTGTTTGTCTGTTTAAAATGAAGTCAAGCTGATTGTAAAGCAGGCCTTTATACAAGCCCAAGAACTGCTACAATTAAATAACACACAACTTTCAGGTCCAAGTTCTTTATCCTGCAAGTTGCCAGCTATGTCAAGGGGGCTGGGGAGCAATCTCAGCTACCATGGATATTAGCAAGGGAAGAAGCCTACTACAAACTTAAGAGGAAAAGCTTAAAATACTGCAGGATTGAAACATCAATCACTGGATTGCAAGAAATTAACTTAAAGGGAAGCGTTAGAAAGCATGAAATTATTTTAAACGAAATTTAGGAAAGATGCATATGTTTGCATTTGTGAAGAAGCTGCCTGTTCTGTGAAAGAACTGCCTGCCCTCTATAGTGTGTGGTTAATAATCATCCCCCAAAAAACCTGTTTGTGTGATGCAGTTATGAGCAATACAACCACTGCATGTGCACAGTCAGAGTAATGAAAATCACTGTATCTATATGGAGCATTTGGAAGTGCTCTTAGAAAAGCCAGTTTTTCAAAATGTATGCATTTTTATACTACAAAAGCAGAGTAAAAATATTTTAGAATATTTAAAAAAACACCTAAATTGCCCTTATCAGTATATTGTTATTTCTGGTTTTACAAGTTTTTTTTTAATCAACTGCAGCAATCTAAAAATTCAAGTTTCTGGGTTCCCCTTTAAGAATTTGCATTTTTACCTCCCACAAGACATACTTTGACTGTGTTCTTGATCTTTGACTCCACACATTACAAATGCAAGTATGCCCAACACACCCACTCCTCCTCTTCCATTTTAAATTTCTGCTACATGTTTGGGTCTGATTTTCTTCACATCACATAAAAGCTCCTCTGCAGACTAAGTGATCAAATATAGTCCAGAGACCTTAACATACACAATTTACCTGTCACATCAGTATCTGTGGTCAGCAGGCAGGGATTTAAAGCACAGCAAATTCAAAGCACCTGCTGATTTCAGAAACTCAGTTTAAGACAACTAACTTTTCACAGTAATTTTTGCAGGACTTTGTGTTTTCCAATTTCACATACTCTGCTTCATTGATTCTAATTACAATAGCAAGGGCCAAGAGCTTTTCCTAGTCAGCCTTCAAACTACATTAAGATGAACACTTAGAGAGAAATACCAGCAGTGAGCACTGTTGAGGACTGTTTCTAGGTTTCCTTCCATAGTACAGATTAAAATAAAATCCAGCTAAGAAAGGTATATTAAAGGCTTGATGCTGTCCTCCTGCAAGCAGCTTCCTTTGTTTGAACCTCAGGGCTCACCAAGAAAATTAATGCCTGTGCATTCAATATTTAGGGCTTCTGGAGAAAAAAGATGTTGTAATGAAAACTTTGATTTGACCTACTGTGCACATAATTTTGAACGTTGTTCAGCCTAAAACTAGTATTTCTTGAGTCCTATGTTGCAATCCTAAGAACATTCCTTTAACAACGTACATCCACGCTTGTTTCCTTAGAAGTCAATTAACACAAAACTTCACAACTCAAGTCCACATTGATCCTTGCACAAACCGCCTTGGATCAGAATGTGACTCTGGCAACTTGTACAGTGAGTGAAAGATCACAGACTGGTTGCTCTTCACCACACTGTGATCCCTAAGGTGACACAGAAGGCTGAGACATGTTCCCATAAACTCTCCCCTAAAAGGTTTAAGGACTCATTTCCAGGCTTTTAGGAAAGCCTGTTTTGCATGTGCCACTAAACTTTAGCCCTTTCATTCCTATCCCCTCCATTTTCTTCATGATACATTATTTTTTTTTTTACCCCAAATTCTTGTGTTCCAAATTTTGTCTCTAGTTTTCTGTTGTCTATGCAAACCTACTTGCTACTGCCTTACCCACTGTCCAGAAGGTCAGCCTGACTCCTTCTCCTGTCTCCTAAATTACTCATCTGGTCTGATAGGACAGAAACAATGACTGGAATAGGCTGGGAAAGAAGACACTGCCCCATCCACCTGTAGGAGCAACCACTGTAGCTGTATGCATCATATGAGAAGTACAGTTCCCTTCTGAGTCGAAGCCTCCCACACCTTTGCACATTCTCCCTTTACTTTGTTACAGGGAACAGACTTTAGCCCAGCCCACACAAACTCAGAAAAACTGAGACGGTATCACATACAGTGGAAAAAAAAACCCAACCAAACACACAGCAAAACATCCTAGATACTTTCAGCTCAATTTTGTTTGTATATATAAAAGTACTTTCGTAGAACCTCATATTGCGGCCAAGCATGGCCAGATTTCCATTCACAATTCCTGTCAACGATCAGTTCTCAGTACTAAGTTTCAAGCCCTCAAAATCAACACTCCAGCTGTCTTGAGAGGCAATACACTTTAAATCTGCCTCATCCAAATTCCAGTTCTCTTTAGCAAAGCATAAACCATTGCACACCTCTTGTGGGAAATTTCAGTCAAAACAACTCCACTAGGCATAAAAACGGGAAAGTTACACTATACACAAAAATATGTAAGCAAGTGAGATGAGGGTCATTTTATTCTGCACAACACTTCATATACTAGAGGGAACATTTTTTTACAAGTATCGTGGGTTGCAATCACTAATTTTAGTTTAGCTACTCACTTTTCTTTGTCCCTGCTTTCAAATATCCCCTCTGCACTTCCACAAGCATTCAGTATATAGCTAAGAATTAACCTCAATATTTTTACAGTAATAAAAGCTTATTTATATAAAATCTAATATCACACTGATAACACTAGAACTGAAGACTTGGGTTTCAATTAAGTTTCTAGGCTCTGTGAATGACCTTTAGATTTGTCAGAGTAAGCAACAGCAATTAATGAGATTTAGGGTCACAACATTGGCTAGACTATGGTGCCTTTCCAAAGGAACATTATAGGAACTTAAAAATATGTTGAAGCGTATACACACATTCCTAGAAAAAAATGGAAGACTAAAGGGTGTACAGAGAAACAAAGATTCTTTATTGAAATATTGTACTTTCAAGCTTAAAAACTCTTAAGCTATACCAAAAACCTTATCATTTAGATTCTTCATAACAATTCCATCTACTTTATAAATGATGTGTGCGAAACTCCTGCATTTTTACCTGTGGAAACAGCTCACAGAGTTGAAACTCATGTGTGATGACACGCTTGATACTATCTGCCTTCTGCCACAGAGGACATCAAATGGCCAGTGCTATTTATTAAAGTTGAGGTTTTTGTAAGGAGATGTATTTCTCAAAATTACATAGCAAAATACTATAATTAAAAAAATATAAATTATAGAGAAGAGGTAATTCGGAAGTGCTGAACAAGAAGGGATGTAACCACATTCTGAGACAGCCCTGCCCTCGTACCACAGTGTAACTCTGGGCTCACCCAGAGCAGAGCCGCCAGGGCCCCCTCGTGGTCAGGACATACACGATAATCGCAGATGCTCTTGTGCCTCACTGCACCTGCACAAACAGAGCCAACGAAAGCACCCCTGTCACTGCTGCTGTGACACAGCGTGCCGGCAGACCTTAACTGGGATACAAGAATCTTTTTTACAGGCAGTCAGTGCCCTGGGGGTTTTCCCAGCCTTACTAAAGGCTGAGACACTTCCAGCACTTTAAGTAAATTACAGTTGTACAAATTACCATATTCAGAGCCCAAGACCCTGTTTCTGCGACACTGGACAAAAATGAGTGCACAGGAAGCAAACAGGACATGCATATAGTTACAATCCCACTCCCTAGCCTTCTATGGCTCAGGACTTGCTACCATAATAGTGTCTTCATATTTAGCAGATCAATTCTTGAGTTTGCCCAGTCTTTTTCTAAGGCCCACAAAAGATTTTAGCATTCCTAACTCCTGGATGAAAAGAGGCAAGAGGTGTTCTCATTAGAGGTAATATTTCTCAGTTTTGCATGGAAATAGATGCATATAAAATTATGCTTCCTTTGTAATACTGAAGGACTCAAGAACTACTACCATCTGCAAATCAGAAACAGGGATCTAACAGATTTCATCATCCAGAACAGTTACAAGCAGCTTGCATATCCCAAATAATTCTGCTCCTCTATTACAGAGTTCATTGTACATGTCGCAGAATGTCACTAATTGTAAAATCCACACCGTCACCAATGTTGCGGGAAAACCCGTCTAAGGGAAAACTCATTTAGGAGAAACTCGTTTAAGAGCAAACTCGTTTAAGAGCAAACTCATTTGAGAGAAAGGACCGTAACTCTTCCGCAACGACGAGGGGAAAAAAGCAGTCAATGACCAATATGATCAACAGCAAGCTTCAATCCGTTTATTTTTCAGGTTCACAGCCTTAAGTACATTTTTGCAGCACCTAGCAATATTACATGTCATAAAATCATTGGTTAGTAAGACTACTTGTCATTCTATTATTGGTTAGTTGTACAGTCACATCAACCTGTTCCCACCCGCTCGTGGTTCCTACAATCTGGTTTTTTCTATTCTCTTGACTACAATCCCTCTTTCATAGGCCTCGGTACTTTCCAAACCACCAAGGACATCTTCCTTGACTACAATCCTTCTTTCATAGGCCTCGGTACTTTCCAGACCATCAAGGACATCGTCCTTGCAGTTATCTTCAAAATTCTGCCTTCTGCTCACACAATGCCCTTTCTGTGCTCTGCAGGGGCAAACTCTGCAGAGACACAGACTCTAGCATTCCATGGCTGCCTTGCTCTTCGAGCCATTTCTCCACATGTCCTTGCTCCAGGAGTGTCACAACTCAAAAAGCTGAGGGAAAGGAGGTACACAGTGATATCAGTGGCATTAAGAAGTAAGCTTGAAGTCTAAAGAGTGCCTCATTTAAAGGTCCACATTCAAGCCTGAATATGATCTTCCATTCTTTTTGTTATATGTGGGGCTTGGACATTTTCCCTTTGATGATTAGTATGACCTCTCTCTCCCAAAGTCAAAAATCTGCCTAAGTAATGTTTATTCCCATCAGTTAAACTGATACAGGTAACTTTGTATATATTCTTTACCTTTTTCATTTATGAAATGGACTTTTGGATTTTCAGGCTAATGCAAACTCTCTTGAATATGCCATAAATCCATGGATATTACTTAATTGCCTATCCAGTTCAGAAACAAACCTGCTTATTTCTCCAGGTTAGATCCAAAACAGGAAGTTAGATACAGCTCAGATTCCAAAATGTCAATTTCCCAGTAAAACCCAGTAAAACTCCCACAGCATTTTTACATTTCTGCTGTTTGTTGCACAACTTTTTCAAACTAGCACATTTCCAAAATAACCAGGAACTTTTCACAGATGTGTTTTCAGTGTTCACAATTTAGGCAGCCCAGAATTGTAGGTTTAAGCATTTTAAGCATTCATAATGCTCTCAAAACTGAAGATATGTTGGTGCTGCCAGATGTTACCCTAATGATACACTAAAATTATTTACCTGCCATGCAGAACAGCTGGAGCTCAAGCCATCCCACTTAAAAACTTCAATAAACAAAAAAACCTCACCTAAATAGAGCTCAATTGTTAGGGCACAATAAGGGACTTTATTTCCAGTCACTATCACAACTCAGAATGACACACAGATATCAGACTTAAACATGAAGACATGTCCTGTTCTGATAAGCTGAAATGAGACCTTTCTTTCTCACTAGATAACTTAGCCCTCCCCTTTTTAAAAACAACCAAATAAAACCTTTCTGCCAACAGTATCATTCTTGGATGTCCACCTCCTTGTACACCATGTGAGAACAAACCATAAATTTATAAATAATTCTGTTCTGCAGCAGACTGCCTGAAGGTAACCCAATTTATGATTAACTGTGAGTGTTTAAGCCCTGCAGTTTGAATACTGGTGCTTTCATTAGTGTTTTCAAAATGAGATGATAGGTCTTCTAACAGGAACATCAGCAAAATGTCAGGAGTCTTATGGGAATTCCATTAATATTTCTTCTGAACAGATGATTTAAACCATTATCTGGAAAACACAAGAAGTTTCACTTAAGACTAATAGAAGACAGGACCTGGTGACATAATTATGTTTCTAGAGTGTACATGGACTAATTTGTTCTAAGCCTTATCAGTAGGTAAAAGTGTTTATCCACTAACTGAGTGCTACATATTGCATAATCCAAAAGCATTTGACCATAGTATTTTATTAAAAAGCTTTCTGTTAAGCTTAATATCTCATAGACCAATCTCACAAACCTACAGTAACTACAAATTCAGTACGTCTATTTAACCTAGTACACAAACTTCCGAGAAGCTGTCTAACATTTATAGCAGTTTTTTCAGTGTTCAGCAGACGTTACTCTATTTGCTAAACAATATCAAACTGCAGAATTGCTCTTACTGTTGATAGATCAATAATGACACGGGAAAAGTCATTATCTCCGTGGCAACAGAATGGCAGCTGTTGGAGGAATATTGCGCATGGTGCTGCTGCACCTCTGACAGTCATGCCTCGGCTTCCTCACGCTGCTGCTCTCTCTGCAAGCCTGGTATGCCCAGGGTACCAACAACCAAGGGCACCTCTTAGACTACAGAGGATTAAACTACAACTGTGGTTGTGTGATTTCTGAAAGAAAATACCCTCAACAAGGGTTCATTACACTTGAGTGTGATGTCTTTATGTTACTTATTTCTAGTGAACCATCCCCTTGTAGAAATAGCTAGGACAAAATTCAGGAAGGTCAGAGCCCAGTATTTCGTTGAAAGAAAACACTTAGTGGTCTTAAAGAATAAAAATATGTCTTTCTTGTTGAATAATTTTTATTCAATTCCTCTTTGACTCCTCAGGATCTAAAAGTGGCAGGAGTCTTTATACTTGATTAAAATGACAAAAGAGACCACTTGGGCTATTACATTTAATACTTGTTATGTCTCTGTATATTGAAACAGTTCAAGAAATAGAAAAACATATTTTGCTCTGCATAAATTACTGCAGTTTAATCTAGCATGAACATGACACATTTTTTTCACATTGAACAACCTTCATCGTGTTATTCACGACATATTAACCACAGAAAGCAAACACCTGTGTTTTGATCACCATCACTGAGCCTGGTTTGTGATATTCTGTTGAAAGCAAAACTTACCAACTCACAAAATACACAGTGTTCATCGGCAACACCACATATGAACTTTGCTTTCAGATTAAACATAGAAAGTATTTCCTCATAAATACATCTAATTTAAAATACTACAGCAACACTGTACTTAGTCATAATCTATTCACATGGCACGGCAAAGGGCAAATTTGCAACAATTTCGTCCAGAATCTGTTCTTATTAAATTTAAACAAAAGGCAACAGAAGTGATGCTGAGGGTGGCACCAAAAAAATTAAAGTTGTCACTCAAGCATCAGCTAGATTCCACAAAAAACAAGAATTAGGCTAGCACTCTTCTGAACGTTGAAAACAAGCTGGTCTTGTTTGCAAAGCTCTCACAAAAATAGAACTGGATGGTATAAGTTCTTTTCCTTACAAATGTAAATAAGACAAATGGTTATTGATATACCAAAAGTCCAGATGCTACCGCTGCAATATGAATTAGCACTCAGAATACACTGTGACTTGCTAACTGTGAGACACTCTATTTTAGTACAGAGGAAAACTCTTCAATATTTTCTTCTACTTACAGGATAAGCCCTGATGCTTTAGGAGACCTCCATGCTCTGCGCCAAGTTCTTGGAAAGAATACAGCATATGCCCAGGAGAGCAAGCAAAGTTGGCTGTACACACGGCCACCTGCAGCACACGTTCCAAATCCAGCACTTCTCTGGCTAACATTGGGCAGTTCTGCCCTTGTTCCAGCACCGACTGAGCCATCCTTTTGCACAGGCAGCCAGACCAATTTTGCTCCCATCTTTCTATCCCGCTGCCACCCCTGCCAGTTGCTCAGGTGACAGGTCAAACTGTGCAAAGCTAGTCGGGTCTGCCCTCCCAGCACTAAACTCGAGCATGCAAAGCACCGCTACTTTCTCAGTGAGATAAACCGCCTGCTTTATCCCATCAAAAATCAACCAATCCCGGGCAACTGAACGCAATAAAATCAGCCGCTGGACACATCTAAAGTCAGAAAGGCGACAGACCCATTCAGCACTTTGCCAGCTGCCCACGTACAGCCCCCGCTGTCCTGCGGGGATAGAGGTGCCGACTGAAAGGCGCTGCTCGTCCGAGAGTAGCTTCCCTCCCGCTGCCACTCGCACCCCTGAACACGCCTTAGCACTGCGGCATCACCCCGCACTCCCGACCAGCACACCAGCGCAGCCGTGCTCTACCTCAGCCCCTTCTCCACGGGTCTCCTTTGACCCTTAAACACCCCCGGCCCGAGGGAGCTCCACCACCGCCTCTACCATGCCGTGCACCACCAAAGGGCCGGCGGGATAAAGCCCAAACTCAGCCCGAGGGCTAGCGGCGCCGGCACGGCTCGGGGCTCCTCAGCGGACCCCAGGCCCAAGGGCAGCGGCCGAGCAAAGCAGCGGCCGCCCGGCAAGGCCTCCCCGCCGTGCTGCTCGGCCTTCCCCGAGGCCCTGGCGGTGGGGGCCTGGGAGGGGAACAGCGGCCTGTCCATCCCGGGGATGGCGCAGGGCCCGGGCGAGGGGCGAGAGGAGGAGAGGAGGAGAGGAGGAGCAGAGGAGCAGCACCCCACGAGTGCGGCCGCCACCCGGAAGCGGAAAGAGCCTCACGCCAATCGCACCCCCCGCCCCGGGGAGGTCTGACCAATCACGTCTGCGGAGAAGGCGGGATTAACCGGTCTGCGTTAGATTGACAGGTCCCTCTCCCAATGCAGCCGCAACGGCTCCGTTCCCTCCACTAGGACAGCGAAGCCGCCTCAGGGTTGCTGGGCGGGACAAGCCTCACGGTGTCTCCGTACTATTGGCTGTCGGCATGGATTGGCGGCTGCTTACGCCTATGCGGAACAAGCTCCCCGGCGGCCCGTGCCGCCGTGCGCCAATCGGCGGGCGGTGCTGGCGCGGTGCGGCGGTGCTGGCGGCGGTGCGATGAGCGCGGCCGTGCGGGTGGGGT
>VZTX01026140.1:0-12899 GCA_013400915.1 Pardalotus punctatus | reverse complement strand
CTGGGGGGAACGGGGGGACTAGGGGGAAGTGGACTGGACTGAGGCAGACTGTTGGGGGCTGGGATGGACCGAGGGGAAAGGGAGGAACTGGGGCAGACTGGGGTGGGGCAGACCAGAGCGATTGTGGCCATCCGCAGGTCACCTGGGAGGACTGGGCTAGTCTCGGGGACACTGAGGGGCCAGCAGTGCCTCAAGTATCAAGGATACGGAGCTCGGGTGAAATTGGGAGGGCTTGGAAACCAAGGAGGGCTGTGGAGACAGAGGACTGGGCAAGGTCTGCGATAGCCGGGGGGCTGGGAGAGACATGAGGGGACTGGGATGCACTGAGGCATCCGTGGGGACTGGGAACAACGTGGGCTGAGGAAACAGAGTACCAGGTACCTCTGTACAGGCTGGGCAGCCCCTGGGTCCGGCCCCACAGCCCCTCTCACCTCTCCCTTGCAGGATCGTCCTCCCAGTGCCGATGGCCATGCTCCGGACACTGCCCCGGGGCAGGGCAGCCAGTGCGACAGCCCCAAGCAGACAGCGGGGCAGGAGAGCCCGACGCTCCCGGTGCCCTCTGCCGTGAAGGTAATGCCGGTGCCTCCAGGCTGCCCAGCACAGGGACCAGCCCAGGGCACTCGGCTGCATCCAAGCCTGAAGTGTCCATATGCTGTACCCCAAGTGTGTGGGAGCTCTGGGTACCTGGCCTTAAATGCTTTGAATAATGGAGGCAGACAAACCTTGTGTCAAAAACTAATTTAACTCATTGTGTAATGGTACAAGATAGAGCAGTACACCTTGCTAGAGGCAATTGCTTGAGTCCTGCCCTGAAAACATCCCCTGGGGCTGGGAGCAGGAGGAGATACAAGACAACACTGGAATACCTTCCAGGCAGAGAGAGTCATTCTCCATCTCATGTGCTCTCCAGCACAGCTGAGATGGGATGCAGTGCCAAGGGAATCCCCCACATCCAGGCTCAGCAGCTCTTGGAGCTGGAGTGTCAGGGTGCCAGCATGAGTGCACCTTGTTCTCTCTCAGGCCCATGGTCCTGTGACCCATGGGGGTCACAGGAGCTCTTCTCATACCTAATTCCTTTCCTTCTTGGACCAACAGTCCAAATCATCCAGTGATAGCAAGAACCGTCACAAAAAGCCCAAAGACACCAAGCCCAAAGTGAAGAAGCTCAAGTACCACCAGTACATCCCACCAGACCAGAAAGCAGAGAAGTCCCCTCCACCCATGGATTCTGCATATGCCAGACTTCTCCAACAGCAGCAGCTCTTCCTGCAGCTCCAGATCCTCAGCCAGCAGCAGCAGCAGCAGCAGCAGCAGCAGCAGCAGCACTTCAGTTACCCCGGGATGCACCAAGGACAGCTAAAGTGAGTGGCACTGTGCCAGCAGCAGGTCTTAGTCCTGTCTCTTTCCAGACTTTCCTCTGCTGTATCCATTTGTGCCAGAGCAAGGGGATAGAGGCATGCCAGTGAAACAGAAAAGCTTGGGAACAGCATAGACTCCTTCCAAGCCCTTTTGGCATTGGCTGGAGCACCTGTGACCTGTTGGTGGGACACCAGCTATCTCCTACAGCCCAGCCTGGTTTTCCTTGGCCATCCTTAAGTCTCATATGGAGACAGCAGCCCCAAGGGAGCAGAGGGATGGGATGCTGGGCACAAAGACCCTGGAGGGACAGACAAGTTACCCCAAATCTCCTTTGTTATTTCAGGCAATCAAATGAGCAAATGGTCAAAAGTTCAAATTCATCAGCTTCTGTCAACAACACCCCACTTTCTCCAGTGAAAACCACCTTTTCAGGACAGACTTGTGTCTCATCTATCAAGCCAGGCCCTCTGCCATCCAATTTGGATGATCTCAAAGTGAGTGCAAACTTTGTCACTGCAGGAGCAGAATGTCACAGCCTGAGAGTGCTATGCTGCCTCTGAGTGTGTCAGGGGAGTGCCACAGTCTGGGAGTGACCATGTTACAGATCAGCACACCTGAACCGCCATGCTCTGAGCCACCCAGGAGTACAGCACAGCACCCTGGGGCGGGGGTTGGTCACTGTGGAGGTGCTGAACATGAGGGCTTGCTGTTCTGCAGATGATGAGGGGGCACATTGCTCCAGCCTGTGTATCAGCAAACCAAAGGTGTAGCCTGGGGAGACTTCAGGTCAGGCTAAAGGGTGATCTGAGCTGCTGCTCCTGCAGCTCCTGACTCCATCCCTCTGGTTTTATGGTGGACATCATGGATGCTCCGACACACCAGCCAGAAGCCAGTAGGTCATCATGGCTTCCTCTTAGTGACTCAGCTCCTCAGTGGTTATTGCAGCCAGGCCAGCTCAGCTCTCTGCACGAGCAGGTACCTCCTGCTGCATGCAGTTTTGAGCACCTCTCATGTAGGCAAGAGAGGGCATAGGGGAGAATCCCTCATATCAGCTGTTCTTTTATACTTTGCTAATGGACCCTTAGCCATGGGGAAGGCCAAATCCTTCTAGGAGCAGACACCTGGGGCCAGCCCAGAGTTAGAAATAACATGAATTTGCCCCAGCACAGGTGACTGAATCATGTGCCTAAGCACAGAGCATGCACCAAGATATGTGTCACATTCTTTGAGCCATCATCTGGGTCCTGGTGTGTGTTAAAGTCCTCTGCTCATGGAGAAACCTACTGCTAGGAAGGGAATCTTGAGTTGCTTCCCTGACCCAGGGACCACTGCAGGTTCATGGAGAGGAGTCACAATTCCTGGAGGAAGGAGGAAGGTTTTTCTGTTAGGCAAGGTTGAGATTCTGCAGGATGTGCAGTGGTCAGGCTTGTGCATGGTGACTCTGGTGACTGCAGGTGAGATGGGGAGCACCTAGGAGGTCAGAGCTTTAAAGCTGGAAACTGCAAGCCTGTGATCTGAGACTGCCTGTTAGAAGCACTGGGTTAGAAGCCTTTAGAAAAAGGGCTCATGTGCCACTGAGAATGATCACGAGTGACTTTCCTTCTAGGTGTCAGAGCTGAGGCAGCAGCTCCGAATACGAGGCCTGCCTGTGTCGGGTACCAAAACAGCGCTGATGGAGCGGCTGCGGCCCTTCCAGGAGTGCAGCAGCAACGCGGTCCCAAACTTCAGTGAGATCACCACTGTCACCTTCCCAGTGACTCCAACAAGCACCCTGTCGAGTTACCAGTCACAGTCCTCCAGCAGCATGTTATCAAATGGCTTCTACCACTTTGGCAGCACCAGCTCCACCCCACCCATCTCACCTGCCTCCTCTGACCTCTCTGTGAGTGGCTCTCTGCCAGACACCTTCAACGATGGGCCCATGTCTTCTCCACAGTTCGGTCTCCAGCCATCTCCGGTTCATGGCAGTGCTGAGGAAAGCCTCATGAGCAGCATGAATGGAGGGAGCATCCAGCTGGAACTGGAAGGAATAGACACAGAGAAAGACAAAATGCTGGTGGAGAAGCAGAAGGTCATCAATGAACTGACGTGGAAGCTGCAGCAAGAGCAGAGGCAGGTGGAAGAGCTGCGGATGCAGCTCCAGAAGCGAAAGAGAAGCAACGGCCTTGAGGAGAAGCAGCAACCTGCTCAGCATTTCTTTGGTGTCCTCATCAAACAAGAAAACACCGTGTCCAGCTGCCCCTTTGCATCCAAACAAATGGGCCTGAAAGGCCAGGCTGGCAGCTCGGATAAGCTGAGTAACTGTGGGGCACCACAGGTGCCCCACGTTGTAAATAGCCACTGTTTGGAGCCCACAGGGCAAAGCACCATCACCTCCTCAACATTCCTGAGCCCACAGTGCTCCCCCCAGCACTCTCCCCTGGGGGCTGCAAAGAGCCCCCAACACATCAGCCTTCCACCATCCCCCAACAGCCACTACCTGCTCCCGGTGTCCCCTGAGGGCCGCAGTGGGTCCCCGCCAGGCAGCAGCTGCCTCTGCACAGCACCGGTGAGTGCCAGCCCAGACCCCCACAGGGTCACACCGACATGGGGGAGGCCTTTCCTCTTGGCCCACGCCTGCTGGTGCTGGGGTGGGCACCCAGGGGCTGTGGCAGCATGTGGGGCTGCCTGGAAGGGCAGAGAGTATTCCAGATGGGCAGTGGGCTGGCAGCTGGTACCACTGCAGGGTCCTTTGCAGGGTGTCTCCTGGGGAGCCCTACCACCACAGCCAGTTGCCCTGGGGGAGGCACAGAACAGCTCCCATGCCCCTTGGAGCCCTGGCACAGCTCCCCTCTTCCCCAGGGGACCCCAGCACAGGTCTCTCTACCCCTAGGTGTGCACTGGCAAAGCTCCCTGTGTTCTGGGAGAGTCCTGGCAGAGCATCCTCTGCCCTATGGAGCCCTGGCACAGTTCCCTCTCCCCTGGGGAGCCCCAGCACAGCTCTCTCTGCCCCATCGAGCCCTGGCACAGCTCCCTCTGCCCCTGGAGGAGTCCTGGCACTGCTCCTTCTTCCCTGGGGGAGCACTGGCACAGCTGCTTCTGCCCTAAAAGAGCCCAAACCCAGCTGCCTCTCCCCTCAGGGGGAGTCCTGGCACAGCTTGCTCTGCCCCTGGGGGAGTTCTGGCTCAGCTGCCCACACCCCATGGAGCCCTGGTACAACTCTGTGCACACCAGGGAAGCACCAGCATGGATCCTTCAGCTCCGGGGAGAGCCCTGGCACAGTTCCTGCACCCCTGGGAGACCCCACTGCAGGGCTGCAGGGCTTTCCAGCATCTTGCCAAGCCATTGTGGCTCCCAGCAGTGTGTGAGGGATTTTTACCATTGAGCTGGAGGAGAGCAGTTGCCCCAGGAAGCCTTTTCCCAGGAAGCTGGAGCAGGGCTGGCAGTTGGGGTCTGCAGTCAGAGCAAACTTGTGCCTCCCCACCAGGCCACTGGGCCACCAGGCCACCAGCCCAGCAGAGAGTTGTCCTCAGCAGCCACCACTCCTCACTCAGACCCCTGGACAGGTATGAATACTTGAGGAGGGGGACATGCTGCCAGCACAAAACAGCACAAGGTTCTCCTGATTGCAGCCCCAGTTCATCCAGTGCCCTTCCAGGGCTCCCCAGGCAGCAGCAGCACCTCTCAGTGGCCTGTCCCACGCACAGGGTGTAAGATGTGCACACATGGGTACGACAGGGGCAGGCTGGGTGTGCAGAGCAGCCCGTGCCAGAGCAGTGCCGCTCCAAACTCACCCACAGTGGCCCCAAGCAGGCACAAAGCAGGGCTCAGTGCTGTGTCCAGAGGATGGTGAAGTAGGTGCCATGGGCAGTTGGCAAACAGCACAGCCAGTGAGGTGGTAAAGGGCAGCAGTTTAGGGTGAGGAGGGGCAGAGACAAGATGTGCCAGTGGGATGGGCATGGAGGGCAGTGGAGTTGGGGTGAGGCAGGCAGTGGGGCTGGTGCAGGAGTGAGGAAAGTGATGTGAACACTGGTTTGGGTGAGCTGGGCAATGGGGAGCAGTGTTCTGGATGAGCTGGGCAATGGGAAGCAGAGAGCAGGGGATGCAGGGGGTGACCCTGGCACTGGGGCTGTGGAGGTGAACTGGGCCCTGGAGCAGAGCTGTGGGATGTAGTGCTGTGAGGTGATATCCAAGAGAGGCAAGCAGGACTGCTCTGGACAGCTGGGCAGTGGTCAGTGAGGATTAGGAGGGAGCAGCAACACTGCAGGGGCATCTCCAGCTCCTCCCTTGCTGCCCGAGAGCAGGGGGTGTACAGAGGTGATGATCCCATTGTGTTCTGCAGCTCATCCCAATGCCAGCACCACCCGTCCTGGGCATTCCTCTGCTGCCTACAAGGGACTCCCAGGGGCAAGGGTGCTTCTTCAGCAAGAATTCCTCCTCTGTGGCCAGCACTGCAGTGCTGTTTCCCACGAGCCAGAGGTAGTGTTCCTTCCAGCTGCTCTCCACAGAAAGGCAGCCAGGATGTGCATGGCCAGGCAGAGTGGGGATCCAGAGCAGATTGACTGCTGCCTTGGATCCACTCCTGGATCCAACCCACCTGAATGGGCAATTCCATGGTGCTTGCTGGTTTTTGTGGGACAAGGCCATGGCCAGGCAGTGGGGAAGAACACACAAGGGCCTAGAGGTCATGGGAACAGCAGCTGGCAGGCACTTTCCTTCAAATGTGGTCCATCCTGGAAAGGGAACCTGGCAAAAAGTTGGCAAACATATGCAGGTGTTTGGCACAGGCAGAGCTTTCCCTCTTTCAGGTCATCTTCCCTGGCCTGAGCTCTGTGAGATGCCCCCAGACAGGTGGTGATGGGAAGGGGCTGGGGGGCAGCTGGGGAAGTGCCTTATCACGGGCCAAGCACAGCCAGCCACCAGCAGCCCATCTCTGTCTTCCCTTTGTCCTGCATGTCAGCAGCTGACTGAGCACCACGAAGTTCTGTGACACCATGTCTGTGCTCTGGCAGTGACCAGAGGCCAGCCTGGCCCTGGGTCACAGAGCTAGGTCAGGGAGCTTGGTTTACCTGCCTTTATCCTGCTCAAAGGCCAGGCATTTTGTTTGAGTTCGTTCAGCCTACAAAATCGTTATTTTCCCTGGCACCACACCAACCTCAACAGGGATGAGAGAGCTGGGCCTCCCACTGTGCATTGACTCCATTTCCATGTATTTCCCATGCAGATGGCTGCGCAGTCAGGCCAAAAGTTTTCTATTCCATCCCCAAGTTTTTGTAAGTCAAGCCCAGCCCTGTCAGAGGTAAAGCAGCCTCCACCCTATGAGGATGCAGTGAAGCAGGTAACTGCATGGTTTTTGTTTTCTACAGGGCAAGGGCTGCCCATGATGTCCTTTTGCAGTTAGTGGGACTCAGCTGTAGGAGTTCCAACCTGTTCTGGGGTCTCTGGGTAGGACAGGCCTGTTTCCATGAGGAATGGGCTTTTTTGAAGGGTTAGTTCCTGACTGGCTACCCCAAAGCATTGGACACCCTGCTGGGCAGGATAGTGTCCCCTGTGCACCCAGGGGTCCTGACACCCCCCAAGTCCCCTGGGGTGCCAATGTGCTCTCTTTGGGTGCTCAGAGCTATGTGAGAAACAGACCCTTGAGCATTCCCGAGTCACCAGGAAACCTCATCCTGCTCCATACCATCTGCCTCCCTGAGCCATTCCCACAGGGAGGACTGTCCATCACCCAGGAACACCTTCCTTTCCATGAGAGTCTGGCAGCAGCCTCAGTGCTGGGAGTGATGCTGCCTTTAAGAAAGTGGAGTGATGCTGTTGGCAGGGATGAAAATGGGCTCATGCCGGCGTGCAGGAGATCCTTCCAGGTTCCAGTCTGAGAGAGGAGGGAGACTGGGCAGTGCAGGGAGCAGGGAGGGCAGGCAGGCAGGTGCCAGTGTGAGGTGCTGGGGCCAAAATGTTGGTGTGTCCTGAGGGCCCTGGGACAGGGCAAGCTGTGGTGGCCACTGAGCAGAGGGTTGGCAGCAGGGAAGGGTGCTTTACTCCTTGGATCCACTGTGATTGTCCCATGTCCCTGCACTGCCCTGAATGCCACTGCCAGCCCCGTGTTGGTATGGCCTCTCTTCTGCATGGGAGGAAGCCTGAGCTGCTGCTCCTGCAGATCTTTTTTGGTGTCTAGAGCCATCTACCTGGCTTGTGGCTGGAGGGACTCTCCTCCTAACGCCCTCTACTCTCCTCTTTGTCGTTTGCTGCAGCAGATGACACGAAGTCAGCAGATGGATGAGCTCCTGGACGTGCTGATTGAGAGTGGAGGTACGCTCTGCTTCCTTGTTCCCTTCCAGGGCTTCCCCTCCAGGCCAGCATCAGTCTGTGGGGCTCAGTGCATTCTGTGCACCCTAGCAGAGCTGCCTGAGTTGAGTACGGCTTTCACCTGCCCTCCCTGTGCCAGCAGCCACTGAGATTGAACCCCAAAGCACAATGGCCCTCCCGGAGCCTGCTCCTATGTGTGCCAACCCCGAAGGGACAGCAGGGCAGCAGCCCTGTGCACAGCACTGCCAGCCCCCTCCCCACACAGAGCCCCAGTGTCCCCCCCATTCCCAGTGCTGCCAGTGCCATCTCCCATGCAGAGCACTTCTGGTGCCCTCCCCTGTGCAAAGTGCTGCCTGTGTCCTTTCCCAGCGCCCTGGGGACAGCTGCCAGTGCTTGTGCCCTAGGGGCTGTGTCGAAACCTAGGGGATCAAAGTCAGAAAGCAGGAACGTGCAAGGCTTCCCACAGGGAGGGTGGACAAGCAATGCCAACGGCATTGAGTGGGGAGCGAGTCTCCCTAGGGATGCCCAAGAGGTCAGCTGGATGACTGTGGTGGTGCCCCTGTGCCCAGCAGTGGTGGGCACTGTCAGAGCACCTCAAATCACTCTTATTTGTTGACAGAAATTCCAGCCAATGCCAAGGAAGATCGGTCCTGCCTCCAGAAAGTACCTCAGATAATGGTGTCTACAGGGAACTCCAGTGTCTCTCTCCCCAAGGCCTCTGCCCCATTCGAGCCGGTGACCTCAGCGCCGCTCCCCTTTGAGCACTGTGCGGGCAGCAGCGATGCTCACCTCGAGGTGCTGCTCAATGCCCACAGCCCCCTGGGCAGGGTCAGCGAGATGGCCCTGCTGAAGATGGGGGGAGAGGAGCCCCACTTCGAAGGGATGATGGAGGGGTTCTCCAGCAAAGGCGCAGATGAACTGCTCAACTCCCAGGAGATTTTACAGACTCCCCTTTCGCCCATGGAAACCCAGCTTTCCCCTTCCCCTGCTGAAGGCTCTGGTTTACAAATGAGTTTCACTGAGTCTCCATGGGAAACGATGGAGTGGCTGGACCTCACCCCCCCCAGCTCTGCCACTGGCTTCAGCTCGCTCACCCCTGCCGGCCCCAGCATCTTCAACATCGACTTCCTGGATGTTGCTGACCTCAACCTGAACACCAGCATGGACCTGCACCTGCAGCAGTGGTGAAGGGATGTGCTGGGGCAGGATGCTGTGAGCCTGCAGCGGGCAGTGCAGTGTTTCTGACATGCCAGAGAACATGCAGGGCTAACGTGCCTCATCCAGGGGAAATTGGAGTCATTTTCCCAGCATATAAACTTGTTTGAATTTCCAGTCACTGAAAATTGATGACACAACAACTCTGGTTCTTTGGTTTTCCTCCATTGACGTATCCCCACAGAGGGCACCAGTGCCTGAAACACTTTCTTTGATTGACAAGAACTCAAGAACTTCAGTTTTCTTTCTCTAATCTTCCCCCCCCCCCCAGTTTTAGCTGTCACTCTCGTGAGAACTGGAGCAGCTCATGACGAGACTGTGTGGTGAGGTGACCTCACCTGGGTGGAAACAGGAAATCATGGAGAGGGGAGCCCACTGTTACCTCTCCTCTCCTCTCCTCTCCTCTCCTCTCCTCTCCTCATCCAGTCCTTCAGACAAACATGTTGGGCTCATCTTGGCTGTGCCCATGCCAGGGTGAGGAGCAGGGGGCTGTGCCCAGCCAGGTGCCAAGCACCCTTCTCCGGACAGCCAGGCTCTTGCTTCCCTCCTCCTTCCCAAAGCTGCATTGCCCCATCCCTGCACAGCTCTGCTCCAGGTGGATGAGAGATGGAGATCAGCATGTTCACAGTGGCACCTTGGCATCTCCTGAGGGGCTGAAAGCCCAGGAGCAATCATGGCTGCACTCTGAACAGGATCAGGCTGCAGCCTGTGACCTCGGAGCAGAGAGCTCTGGACATTGGAGGCAGATGTTCAGGATGCAGGCACAGGAATGGCAGGGATGTGGCATCCCAGGGGAGCAGCCATGTCCCTGCTAGCACAGTGCACACGAAGAGATGTGTGATGTGTTTTGGCCAAGGTAGGAGCAAGTTGTATGAAAGAACCAGCTGGGCTTTGGAGGGGGTGTTCTCTGCACAACCAGGGCAGGATGATCTCCACCCCCTTGCATGATCTGGGAGCAGGGGGAGCCAGGCAGGGACACTCAGCAGCCACTCACAGGCAGAGCCGAACGGGCCTGAGCACCTGCTTTACTGCCATCCTCCTCTCCATCCTTCTGCCCATCCCTCCTTGATCCCCAGCAATCATTCCCTCCTCCCTGAGTTTACTCCAGCATCACTGCTCCCTCAGCCCAGAGCAAGGCTACCGGAGAACAGCTGTGAATCACTGAGCCTGGAGGAGCCCGTTCTCCCAAAGCCGGCAGAGAAGGAAGCTCTCCTGCAGTGATGCTCGCATTCGGAATCACCAGCATTTCTACTATGAGTCTCTGTGCAATATTCTTCCCCAGGCTCTAACAAGAAGGAGCCTTTGCTTCACTTCTTGGCTTCCACCAAAGAACTTGCTGCAGACTGTGTGATGGACACATCTGTTCATTGCAATTCTGGTTTTGCCAAAGTAAATATTGTTGCTGACAAAGATTGTTAAACTATTTACAGACTGAGTGTATTTAATATTTGTGTTACTGGAAGGACAGCACACGGAGATAAAGCTGCTGGGAGGAGGTCCAGCCTGGCCGTGGCTCCCGTGGCGCTTCCCCAGGGATGCTGGAGCTGTGGGAGGCAGCTCTGCAGCCCCGGCAGTGTCCCCAGTCCCTGGCGTTGTTGCATGCTGTATAAAGCACGTGGCAGTAGCTTTCAGGTCACTATTTAAAGCACCCCTTTTCTATTGTACAAATGTCACAGGGCACTGCTAGGATAGACAATCACAGGTTGCATTTTTTTTAAATAATTTCTTTTTGTAAGTGAGAGATTTTTCGAAGCCAGTCTGTAGAGAATATTCAGAGCATTTGAACCAGAGTAGTGTTAGCTGCTCCACTGCAGCCTTGTACAGAGCTTTCCAGGTAACTTTCTCCTCTCAGCAAATGTATTTCCTTATTTAAAGGGATGCTGTCAGCTTCAAACCTGTAAGCAAGCACATTTCCTTACCTATGTTATCAGCAACACCTTCATTATTAAAACCCTTGTCTTGCCACTCTGTCTGCTCATGGTTTGCTGTTTGATTTCACCACTGGGACAGTCACAACCTGGTATCAGCTCCATGCCTTGGGACAGCTACAGTCCTTCAAGACCAGAAGTATTTCATTTATGGCAGCAGCTTCTCCTGGAAGATTTCTGAACACACCAGCCAGAGTCTCCTGTTTCTGCTGACTTTTTCTTCTGTTGGCTCTGGTTTTGCTTTGTTTTCCTGCAGACCCCTCTCCTTGGGTCAGGTCCCCCTTGAAAGGCAGAGCTGACCCCCTGCCCAAGTCCCTCAGTATTTTTGTCAGTACTGGTCTGGTGGCTGCAGGGTGCTAGGTACAGGTAGAGCTCTCCCACAGCCAAGCTTCCCACTGTGCACAGGCAGAGCAGGCTAGGACGTCTCCTTGGGGTACCTTGGATCCTTCTCCACAGCACCCTTAGTGTCTGTTTTGAGATTTGTCACATCTTTCCTTTGATTAAAAAAGGTTCCCCCAGGTATTTGCCCACCTGGGTGCAAGGAGGGACTGCCTAGGTGGGCAAAAGGTGAAATGATCCCGAGACATTGCTCAAGTGAATCTGAAAAGATGTGGATGAACAAATAACCAGTTCTTACTAACATCTTTTAATGTCTAACCCACACTCTGCAGCCAGGTGTGCTTTTATAAACTGCCTGGGCTGAGCCAGGTCATGATTACTCAGAGAATGGGGAGACAAGCCTCAGCCTAGGATTATTTCAGAAATATCAATAGACTGGAGCACTCCCCTGCCCCGTCTGCTTGCTGAGGAGAGCCTGCCTGTGCTGCTCCCCCTGCAGCACAGCAGCTGGAGCCCATGGTGCCAGTGCCCTGCTGGGAAAGGCAAAGAGCAGAGGGAGTGGTACAGGGAGTCACAACTCTGAAGGGCAGGAAAGATGCCTGTCAGGTGCCAAGGTTTGGAGCAGAGCACCTGGGGAGGCTGAGTCCTGCCCAGGTGGTAGAGAGAGGGATCAGAGGGTCTTCTGAGGTCTCCTTCCAGACCCTGAAGGACACCAACAGAATATTTTCTGCTTCATGGAGAAGAGCTCAGCCCAGTTCTACCTGGGTCCGTGATCCTCCAGCCACACTGGAGCAGCCTCCTGGGAAAGCACAGGGCATGCCAGTGGGATGGGACCCACTCCCCTCCCATTGCCTCACTCAGTCAGTCCTCACTCAGTCTTCCATGTATGTGATTTTCCCACACAGTCTGTCCCAAGGAATTTAGGGTTCTGGGATTTTCCTTTCTCCCAACACCAAGATGAAGGATCCCAGTGGTGTCCCATTCTCCCTGGGCCTTCCTGCCTGAAAAAACAGAGGTAATAAAAAAACAAACAAAAAAACGTTCTGAGTGTCAAACTAACATTTCTTATGCCTTTGGTAAGTTTTTAAAATGTGAGCTGACTGGCTTGGTGCACCACCCAGTGCTTCCCCCACCATAGTCACAGACATCCACAGCATCTCTCCACCAGCTCCCAGCTCAAGACAGACCACGGTTCAGGCAGTTTCCCTCCCCAGTAAAAACACGTGTTCCTCAGCCCTTCTGCCTTGGGCAGGGTGGGATGAGGAGGTGGCACAAGCAGGAACTTGTATGTGCCCCTCACAGACCCCTGCACATGGAGGTGACCCAGTGCCACAGCTGCCAGTGCCTTCCACCACGCTGTGACAGCTGTCACTGTGACACCACACCAGCACCCCCAGCCCAGTCCCCAAGGGTCCCTTGGGTTCCTCCTGCGCACAGGCAGCCCTGGCACATCAGCACCCACCCAGAGACCCCACTGCCCCATATCAGCGTGTGCAGCCCCCTCACAGCTGCTCACCATCACACTCCCTGAGCACTCTGCCACCCACCACCCATCCAGATCCCTCTGCTCACCCATGGCCCATTCCCCAGAACCTCCACCCACCCCAAACGCACTGGGGACAGGCATGGAGGTGTCATGATCCAATTATTAAGGTTCTTTGGAAATACCTCTACCTGAATTAAGGTGCAAACAAGACCATATACCAGTCAATAGTATGGTTTTTATTTGATAGTAAACATGAGAGACAGTGAGAAGAAAAGAGAGAAAAGAAG